>CAUYRT010037730.1:0-14735 GCA_963574885.1 Lepilemur ruficaudatus | reverse complement strand
CCTCAAACTCCTGGGCTCAAGCAATCCTTCTGCCTCAGCCTCCCGAGTAGCTGGGACTACAGGCATGCGCCACCATGCCCGGCTAATTTTTTCTATGTATTTTTAGTTGTCCAATTAATTTCTTTCTATTTATAGTAGAGATGGGGTCTCGCTCTTGCTCAGGCTGGTCTTGAACTCCTGACCTTGAGCTATCCACTCGCCTCGACCTCCCAGAGTGCTAGGATTACAGGCGTGAGCCACCGCGCCCAGCCCCATCTCTCTCTCTTTTTGCTATTCATGTTGGTAAGTTAGGTTTTTATAGGAATTTGTTCAGTACATCTAAGTTTTTCATATATATTCATTTAAAATTGTTTATAATATTATCTTATTGTGTTAATGATTGTTGGATTTATAGTGATATTCTTCTTTCATCGTTTATATTGGAGATTTGTTCTTGTTCTTAATTATTTTTTTGATTTTTCTTTACAAATTCAAATATATTGATGTTTTATATTATTGATTTCTGATCTTTATTATTGTCTTCTTTTTTCTGTAGATTTAAATTGCCTTTTTTAGGATTTTTGAAATAAATACTTGGACTATTGATATTCAGCATTCCTTTCTACTATATGAATTGAATGATAAATTTTTCTTTAAATATAGTATTAGCTTTACCATATGAGATTCAATATTTATATTTTCATTATTGTTTTCATGAAATATCTTCTAATTTCAAATTCAGTTTATCCTTTGATACCTGGATTATTCAGAAGTGTTTTGAATTTTTATCTTTTGTTGTTGAATATTATTTGAATTACACTGTTATCAGAGAATTTACTCTGTATGATATTACACTTTGGAAATGTTTAAAATATGTTTTATGGCTTGGATTGTGTTCCATTTTGGTAAATTGTAAGTGTTTCATAAGTATTTGAAAAGCATATATGTTTTGTAGCTGTTAGATGAAGTCTTGTGTTTCATTTGGGTAAAGTTTTCACTCTTGTATGGTACTCCTTACTTATTTATGTTTTATCAGTGATTCTGGATTTGCTTATTGCTACTTGTAATTATTTTATTTTTAAAAGGAATATTTTGCGACTCTTACTAGGTGCGTAGAAATTTACAACTGTTACATCTTCCTGTTAAATTAACTTTCTTTTATTTTGAAACAGCTTTCTTTATCTCCTATAGAATTTCTTACTTTAAAATTAATTTGAAATTATGTAGCAATTTATATTTATTTGATGAGTATTGCATGATATATATATGTGTGTATAGCCTTCTCTGTATGTGTACGTATGTGTACGTATGTGTGTGTGTGTGTGTGTGTGTGTGTGTGTGTGTGTGTGTGTATGTACGCCTTCCATTGATCATTGTATGGTATATATTTTCATCTTCATATGTTCAACTTTTCTCTATATAATTATGGTATGTTTCTTATTAACATCATACAGTTAGGTTTTTAAAAATTAAATCTAACCAACTTTTGTTCTTCAATTACTGTGATTAGTAAATAACATTTAATGTAAATACTGATTACTTCTGCTTATCTGTCCTTTTTTTCTTTTTTCCCCATTCTTTTGTAGGATCATGAAGAATGTAGGATCATTCTTTTGTAGGATTGTTCAATTTCCCTATTTATGAGCTTATTTGTCATATATTATTTATATTATAGTAAATTTGCATTCCTGATGTCTTAGACTGTATTGTAATTTTATCAGTACAACCTAGACAGTACAAGGACTTTCAAAAACTTTACTTCCACTAGTACCTCTCTTGTATTTTGGTCTTTATTGTCATGAATTTAATATATATTTTTATTTCTAGGATATCTTTATTATTGTTTTAATATCTATCAATATTCATTTAGTTATACATACATATTTACCCATTGCTCTTCCTTTTATTATTTGTTTTCATTCTTCAGATAGAGATGATTTTTCTTCTTCCTAGAGAATTCCCTTTAGGATTTCTTTTGGTACTAGTGTGTTGATAATAAATCTCCTAGGAATTTTCTTAAAATGTCTTTATTTCTTTTTCCTTTTTTTAAAAGGCAATTTATAGTTGGTATGGATTTAAAGGTTAGCAGTTTTTATTATTGTTTAGGCATATAATGACTTTGATGAGTCATTTCATTATGTTTTGGCTTTTATAGTTTCACTTGTAAAGTCAACTGACTTTTATTGTTGCTTATTTAAAGGTAATCTATCTTTTTTCTCTGTCTACTTTTAAGACTTTCTTTTTGTCTCTTGTTTTCAAAAGCTTTAGTGTGTGTAACTAGGTGAGCACTTTTTTTCTATTATTTTTTACTTGACATAGTAGAGCTTCTTGAATCTATGCCTTAAAAGTTTTTTGCTATTGAAAACGTCTCAGAGTCTCTTCAAATATTACTTCTGCCTTATCTATTTCTCTTCTTCTCCTAGGAATCCTAATTACAGGCCTGACATACCTCTTTTTTTTACTTTTAATCATTTCCCATATATCTCTAATATTAGTTTTTTGTATTTTCTATAATTTTCTCTCTATATACTTTATTCTGGATGTTTTCTACACTGCTATTTTTAAATCATTAATCCTCTTTTCAGTTGAGTCTAATTCATTATTAAATCTGTCTTTTGAATTCTTAATTTTGGTGTTGGTATTTCCTAGTCCCATAATTCCCATTAGTCTGTGTATTCTAGTGAAATTTTTGTTCTTGGCATTTATTTTCTTGAATACTTCTACAGCAATTATGTCTAAGTCTGTTTCTGATAACACCATTATCTGGATAACATATAAGCCTCTTTCTGTTGTCTGGTTTTTTTTTTTCCCCCTCTTGGCTTTTGGTCATTGGATTCTGTCTTTTCACATGCCTGGAATTTTATGATTGAATGCTGGGTATTTAGTACCAAAAGTTGTAGTTTCCATTAGAGATAATTTTGTTTTCTCTGGGTTGGCAATGAAAGAAAGATAGATCACCTTATTCCAGATAGGGATTGGGATTTTATGAGGCTTATGAGGCTGAGGTTTAGTCTTTCAGAATAGTGGTCTATGTCCAGTTTTAGGATTTAGCAAATGCCTTAAGAGCAATTACTGCATAGAATCTTGGGTTCACCCTATTGTGAATCCCTTTTCTGCATGATTAGGAGTCTACAAGTCCTTTTTGCCTTGGTTAGTTCTAAACTCCTGTTTTTGCTTTCTTTATCCTTCTTAGGTTGGTAGAAGTTCTTGACCACAGCTTACTGTTTGGCCTCAGTGTTGTGCCCTTTGAATTAGCAAATGTAAAAACATGTGAAGTGAAGAATGGCAGAGAAAATTCTGGCCTACTCCAGTGTCCCCTTATATATGATCTTGACCGTACAAGTTCTGGTTGCCTTATTTATTTTTAGATCTATTGTTCAGCCCTTATTGTTTTCATTAGAAGAGTTGGTCTAATATAAGCTAATATAGTCTAAAGCAGGAGTCTCTTTCATTTTATTTTGAATGAATTAATATGATACAACATTAAGAAATATCCATATGAATTTAAGAAAAATTACACATATCTTACTTATGTATAAAAGGAGTTTAAAATACAAAGAAATGATAAGGTATCATTATTTTATGTTTAGAAAAAATTGTTTAAAATTTATTTCTAGTGCTAAGATACAGATTTTGCTCATTGAGTGAGTCAGTTAAGGGTTATTTATTTTATTTTATTTTATTTTATTTTATTTTATTTTATGTTTTGCTCTTATTTTGAGCATTTCCAATATTTTAGTAGATGAAAACCATCCTATATTTTATTTTTTCTTTTCATGTCTTTCTTTGTATAGTACACATCATGAAACTTGTTATTTTAACCATTATCCCAATGAAGTTTTGTCTACGTAAGCTACATATGACAAATCCCCCTTGTGTTTAAAATACTACTACTTAAAAATAGTATACATATGAGAATATGTGTATGTATAGATAACTTATAAATATAAGGATAGATGTACAGTTGTCCATCTAATTGGTTCCAGGACCGCCCACAGATACCAAAATATGAGGATGCTGAAATACCTTATATAAAATGGCATAATATTTGCATATGATGTGTGCACATCTTCCTGTATACTTTAAATCATCTCTATATTACTTATGATAGCTAATAGAATGTAAATGCTATGTAAATATTACGATACTGTATTTTTGACATTTGCATGATTTATTTTAAATTTTTTCAGATGTTTTTAGTAGTAGAACTCACAGATATGGAGGGTTGACTGTACATGTATAGCTGTGGAGATATATGTATAGACTTTTCAGTTCCTCACTTTTAAAATCTTAGAGAATAACCTCTAAATCCTTGATACACACTTGCAAATGTTTAATTCTATTGAAAACTTAATAGGGTTTAAGTGCTCCTGGTTTTAAAGCCTTAAAAAATTCTGGGAGTTTATTGTTCAAATGGCATTATAAATATCATACAACCATACATAAATTAATAGTAAAGTGTGTTGATATATGCAACTTTTGTATTGTAACTATGTTAAACTTAATTGTTTAAACAAAGGTATATGATGCCATCATCTATCTGAAATATGAAGATAAAAATCAGCACAAGTGAAACCAAATACAAGAATTTTATAACATTATATTCTTCAGTTATTCTAGAAAATAATTATATTCTAGAAAACATAGGTTTGAGGAAGTATAATGTTAAAATTTTTTTTGAGTATATGTTCATTTTTCAAAATCATTTGCCACACTGAAACAATAATTGCATTCATTGAGCCAAGGATACCAACTTTTTTCTTTTTCTAAGTTGTGCTTTCAGATAGTTTATTTCAGTTGTTTACTACCTGGTTTGAAAAACTATGCAACTCATTCCCAAAATAAAAGATTGCCTTGTCAGCTGCCTTTTTATATTTTTGTAAAAGTAGACCTATTCTAATTCAATCAACAGAAATTCTAGGATTTATTTACACAATTACACAGTAGCTGAATCCCTGGAGCTCAGAGTCATAGATTTCCCAGAACTTAGTTTCACATTAAAGCGTATGTCTACATTATTTTATTTTTAAGAGTGAGATTGAAGAAACTGGGAGTACAAACAAGTGCTTTAAAATAGCACTTTATTTGTGGAAATAAAAGGAAATGTGACCCCAAAAATGCACTCATCCGTCACACCTGTGAAAATTCTTTCCTCAACTCCACAGGTAGAAAAAGTACATTCCTCCCAGCCCCCCTTGTTACTGCTGAAGAAACGGCTGCAGATAGCTATCACCCGTGTATAGCTATGTTGCATGACATTTATGTAATCAATGAGAGGAAACAAAGATAAGATCAGTTTAAAAAATCGCATGTTTATCATGTGGCTTAACATTCAAAACTGGACTGAACCTCTTATTCCCCTTCCCTGGATAAATCGTTGCTGCTTCCTTCCTGGTGGGGGATGTTTAGGGTGAACTTCCCACCTTTCTAACCTCAAAAACCCACTTTCACTTACCTTTACTTCTAATCTGTTTTCTTCAGAGAAAATGCAATCTGTGATCCTGAGCCTCTTTGCAATTTTATCACTTTAATTTTTATCCTTTAATTTGTATTTATGGTTACTTCTCTGCTACTCTCCGACACAACACTCCTGAGTGGCTATCGTCTCTTGCTGCCATTTTTTACTGCTTATTATTTTAGTCTTATACGTTTTTTAAGAAGTAGTTTCCATCATATATCTCTACTTCCTTATTTCTCTTTCCTCCCAACCTTGCAGTATGAATTTCACTTTCCTTCCTCTCCTAACCTGTTGTCTCAGTACGGTTGTCCACAGGGTCAAGACATGCCAGCAACCTTTTAATATCCCTTAGTCTCTTCTTCTCTGTAAGTATTGTCTGCCTTTAATTAGCTTATAATTGGATATTTCTCTCTCTTTGTTCTTTTCCTCTCTCTCCAACTGTTGTTTCTTAATTTCCTTTGCTCTTTCCATCTCTATTTCAGTGATTTTTATCCTTGGGTTTGTTCTCTCTTTACTTTTTATTTCTTACTGCTGCTTTCTACTTCCATACTTGCGGCCACTATTGCTATTTACAGTCCTGGTGTGTGCTGTCCTGAATGTCAGCCTATAATTTAGTTGGCAGTCCAGCATCTTTACCCGTATGGCCCACTGGCATCTCAAATGCAACATGTCCAAAATAGAAGCTAGAAGTTTAAGAAGCTCACTAAACTTTTTCTCCTGTTTTCTCTGTTAATGGCATCATTACATTCTTCGACATCAAAGCCTCAATGCCTTGGAATCACATACGATTTTTTCGTCACTTACTACATACCCTCAATTTTGTTATCAGGCACTGGATTTTACACTTTCACCATGTCTGTCTCCTCCTAATGCTCTCCACTGGTGCCACCTATTTTCTACCATCTATTTTTCATGATAAACTGCAGCAGTCCCTTTAACTTGTCTGCTACACAACTCTGCTTTCTCTGGGATTCCTATGGTCGCTTGCCTGAATGATCACTGACTTTGTCATCTTTTTCTGATTATAAACCTCTGTATCTTTGCAAACTACAAGTTCCATTGAAGTACTGGCCTTTCTAGATTTGACATGCTACTTTTTCTGCTTCTGATCTTTTCCTTTACCCTTCCCTATTCCAGAAATATTCTTCTTAATCTCCACCTATTAGTATTGTATATATTTTTGAACACCAAATTTAAATGTTACATGTGATAATTTTAAATTATATCTACAAGTCTTCAATAGCCCTCCTTCCAAAAGGTGGAGCCTATTCCCTTCTCCTTGAGTGTGGACTGGGCATCGTGGCTTGCTTCTAATGGATAGAACTTAGCAGAAGTGATGGCATTGACTAGGTTACAAAGGTCTCATACTTTCCTCTCGCTGTCTTTTGGATTACTCACTCTGGGGGAAGCCAGCTGCTGTGTCATGAGGTCACTCAGAAGCTTATATAGAGGCCCTTGGGGTGAGGGGCTGAGGCCTCCTACCAACAACCATGTGAATGAACCATCTTGGGAACAGATATTCTTTCCCAGCCAACTCTAGATGACTGCAGCCTTGATTCATAAGAGACTCTAAGTCAGCACCACTCAGCTAAGTTCCTCTCAAATTGCTCATCCACATAAACTGTGAGATAATAAATGTTTGTTGTTTTAAGCCATCAAGTTTTGGGGGTAATTTTTCTACAGCAATGAATAACCAGAACAGTGTATTTTCTAGGAGGTCTGATCTCTCCTAGTGAGTTTATATTACTCCTGAGAATTCTTGATTTATACTGTTGACATGTTCCTTGTCACAGTCTATTCATGTTGTGGTTATGTGTTCATACATGTTATGATTTGGTATATTAGGGCAAATTTTTACAAGTCTATACTGTTTAATAAACCATGTACATACCTAAAAGCTTAAGATAAGAGCCAAATTTCTGATATCTGTTCGACCTTTTACCACTTCATATTTTTGGAGATTTCTAGATATGAATGTTTCTCATAACCTGGTGGTTCTTAAAAGACATTCTTATCATCATGAATTTCACATTTCTGATTATGGTGTATATCTGACATACTTGAACTAATGAAAGCATTATGATTCCACTAAATCAAGTAACATACAGAGCCAGTGTCTAAATTAAATCCAAGGTCGAATACATAATTCTTTTTTACAAGAACCGTCTAAAGTTTAGCACCAAGGGATCTTGTTTGCTAATATTTATAGTCAAAGAAATATAAAAGGAGCCTTCAAAAAGTAATTTATAGTGCATCTATGTATGTGTGTGAGGCCTCAATATATTTAATATTACAGCCATCCTAGCTTTCTCTATTTTGGAAGTGATTTGACATTCAAATCACTTTAAGTGTTATTAACTCTACAAGATAATTGGTTCCTTCTCACCTTATTTTAACCAGAGTCAGTGTGTTTTATGGTAGTCAAAGAACAGTATTATTTATTCCATGAAGTATGCCGTGTTCTTTCCCATTTGGTCTTTTGTGTTTTTCTATAGAAGGTTAATTTAAGGATGAGAAAGAAGCATTCTTTCAGGGCTTATATTTAACAGTGTGACTTTTGTGCTTTAATCACATAAGTGCTGTATATATGTAGCCAATGGCCTTCAATAATTGCAGTGCCCATTGATTTAAGTGGCTCTCCAAGTGTTCCATATCTAAATCAGGAAACAATGGATCAACAAGAATTTGCAAACTTAAGTCCTAGGATATTTTTTTAATCCCCTGATAGAATATAGTAAGATGGTACATGTGGTCTATTTAGATTCTGATCAATCTCTTGATTTTGTTTAGGATCACAGTCTCATAGGTACATTGGGAAAATATAATCTACTTTCTGTAACTTAACATATGTGTATAGTGTCTTTCAAGAAAATGCACACACATGCCATGCAAAATGTACAAATACAATCTAGTTTACACAGGTGTCTTACATTTGAGAGAACATACTCGAAGAGATTTTAATTAAGAATATGTGTCATCATAGGAAACCTAAGAAATAGAATTCTACAGGGGTTTGTCCTCAGCCATATGGTGTTTAAATTAACAAATTTTATTTTTTACTGGAATAGAATACAAACCTTAAGCTTTTTGTTTAGTAGATGACATATTGGAAAGGGTAACAGGCCCTCAGAATTTAGGATTCAAATACTGAATAGCTTGTTTGGCCCGAAAAGTATTAGAAATAAACAGGGGCAAATCTGATAGTGTGCCTTTCAGAAAGAAACTTCAAAATGCACAGATGTCTGAGGCAGGTTAGCGTAGTGGTTGTGAGCATAGACTTTGAATCTCAGGTCTGTCACTTAGTTTTCACTGTGCACTAGGTATTATGCTACACACCTAACAGAGCATTTCACTTGATCCTTAAAACCGTTGTGCGGTATGTATTATTTTTCCATTTTTCAGATACACAGATTGAGATTTCAAGATGAATGTAGTGGATCCAAGACTGGAACCTAAGTCTCTGACTCCAACGCCTAGGTTTTAACTCATTTATTACCAAGGCCTTTGAAAATGCTTTAGTGTGTAGACTGTGTAACTCAGAAGGAATGTGGGAAAACAAGAATGTCATCTAAAACCTGGATCAGTGAGAAAGAAAATTACAAAAAAAATGTTGAAGAAATTATTACTCTTGAGCATGAAGAGAACAAATTTGCTTTAGTTGAAATAGCCATGTTCTTGGGAAGGTAGAGGGATAGATTCAATGTTATTTCAAGGGCCCTTTAGTTTCTATTGTTTTAGCCTTGCATAAAATTCTATTGCGCTTCCTTTAGACTTGTACATTTCCTTTCATAAGATATGCATCTTTTTTATATCCTCAAGTAGATTCGCCAGTTTGGCTTGGCTTTTACTGCTTTTTATTTGTTTGTTTTTTACTTTTACAAGCAATATGTGTTCAAACACATATGCTGCATCAGAGTACTTAAACACAAACTCACATATCAAAGCATTATATATTCTAAAAATAAACATGTGAAGTTCGTGTTCATAGTTTTTCCTTTGTATATAGTGTGGTTATTTCTTTTGAGAGAGGCTTCAACTGAGTTAGGGACGAATAGGTTCCAAAACTAGTAACCAATAACACAGCACGGAACATAGGATAAAAAAACAACAACAACAACAAAAACAGGAAAACAACCATTGACTAAAATAACTTTATTAATTTTTTATATCAAAAGTATAATCCTAACATTCTACTTTTCTGGATTTGTCTGCCTTATTGTAGTGTCCATCCATTTAGAATGATGCAAGAACCGAGAAATAAATCATTTAGTCTAGAGCATCCAAAATAGTTGTGATGATAAACAAAAGCTTATTGGTGGAAAGGCCTCCTGGCCCTATGCCAGAGCCCATTTACCATTATTTCATATACAATTCAAGTAAGCTTCTTTGCTCTTTCCAAACCTAGATCGGAGTACAAGTATCAAATTAAAACACAAGAATTTATATTGACAAGAAAAGAAAGTGTTAGCTTGACATCTAACAGAAAAACAAGCGAGAGAAAAGCTATGAGAAGCATGCAGAAGAGTACCATAAGCACAGCAGCACAAGTCCCTAGAATATACTGACTGCCACTCTCAGTAGCCTTTAAAGTTGTCATTGGCTTAGAGTACACTTAAATAACACCAAATTTAAATTATGTTCTGTATACTATTTTTGAGAAGTCAGGAAAGAATATTCTGTATTTGAGAATTTTTTTCCACTTAAAATTGAGAGAATGAAATGACAAAAATATTTTGGCACTTAAAGTCATATTTCTACAACCGTCAGGAAAACTTACCTGGTTTGAGCATATACACCTTAGCCAAAATCTTTGGAAGGAACTTCTTTAATCAAAATCAATTATATATTGAAGATTAAGCACAATTGGATATTATAGTCAAGTCTAGATTCTTAGAAGACTCAGTAAGAACACAAAACAATATAAAAATATATTTGGCACCATCCTTGTTAGTATTCAGCTAGAAGTTGTCTCTGTTTCCTTCACTGGAGTGTTCTTTTTTATCATTGCTGCTGTTGGTGTTATTGTCACTGTTAACATTCTTCTCCTTGTCCTCTCTCTGACGCCTTTTAAGTTACTGATTAGTTTCCAATAAACCTGGGGATAGCTCTACCAGCTAATATTTCTGCTACACTGGTATGGCAGTAACTCATGATGTGACCTAAAAGGGAAAAAAAAAAAAAATACCATCTGGATAGCGAGGAAACCACAGATGGGAAACAGTCATGGGTACCAGGATTAATCTAAAGCCATATTTATAATCTCCTTGCTGATAATGAAAGCTTCGATTGCATTGTTATATATGCACAGTAGTTTGTTACAAATAGGAAAGCCCTTAGAAGAGATTAAAATTTCTGACATTTACTTATATTTTATTCTCTACAAATAGAATATAGGGACAGAGGGCTCAGAAAATTTGCTTAGAACTTTTGACAGATATCCCAATAACAATTCCCATCTGAAAAATTCTGCAGATGTCTAAAAAAAAGCAAAACAATCCAAAAACCTCACTATAAAGTTAGCTGTCAAAGTCGGGTCAAAGTGTTTAATCTTTCATTTGGTAGATTTATATGTTGGAATTTCTTAGTCACACTTTCTTTTCATCTGAACTAGGAGGATAATGATTCAGTAAAAAAGAAATGTAAGCAACACTAAGATATCTAGCAGACGAAGAATGAAACAGGTCACGTGGCAGTTCACAACAGTAGTGCTTTTGGCAAACAGGTAGGGATTAAATAAGTATCACATAGAAATAGTGCCTGAATTATTTTCTAATCAGCAGCCTTAAGACTTAAAAAATTTTGGTGTTATAATGACAGCATAATCAAGTAAAGCAATCAATTTGAGGCAAAGAGAAGACCTGAATGAATAAGGAAAATATCTGAATTACTATACATTTTTAACTAGCATTATCAGAAATTTCTCAGATTATATCATTTATACTCCTTGCTTGTAACACATTTCTTTTCTTCCTCTATTCAGTTGGTCTTGGGGTGGTTAATGATATATTCTTCCTCCCCTTTTGGGTATTTGGCTGAAATTTTTGGGTTAAATAGGGTTTTCAAGGATCCAACATAGCTTTCTCTGTATTTCCCCTTAGAATTAATGCCTGAGAGGAACAAGGAGCTCTGGCATCCTTGACCCTACTCGGTGCTGCTTTCTGATGCTCTTCTCCTTCCAATCTGTGTCTAGCTCAGAGAGGAATTCTCTGCCAGCCCCCCACAACAGTGCAGGGATAACAGGATTCCTTGGAATACTCATCACTAGCCCTGTTCAGATGTGAAGCAGGATTGGGTGTGCTCTACGCTTTTTGGGGACTTGGAAATGGATCTCCATAGGTCACCTGTTACATGTTGAGAATGGTCAACAACGAAGGTCAGAAAGAATGAGGTAATGCCCATCATCGCCATTTCAGGACCATTGTCTTCTGAACATCCCCGCCTGATTGTCCCAAAGACCCCAAACGTAGTATGTGTCCAACGGAACTCATTGCTACTCTGCTTCCAAACTGGATATTGCATTTTTGTATAAACACAAGGCACAACATGAACCACAGAATCAAGCTATTTTTAAATCACTGCCTTGCAGTGGGATGGAGTGATGAGAAAAAAGTGAGGCCTCATCTCACCTCCTGCCAAGATATCAAAATCCCTGGGAGGCCTTTTCAAACTGGTCCTTTCCCTTGGCCCCAGTAGGAAGCACCAGGTGTAATGAGAGCTTTTATTTGATGGGAGGGTGCCATTCCTGAAGAATATTAAGGCAGAAAAAAAATGAGAGTTCTGTTGGAGGAAAAAGTTAATACTTGATTTAACTTTTGTTTCATGGTTCAAAAATATCAAATATAAAATGATTTTTGTATTTTTAAATATTCAAAATGAAGTATTTAATTTAAAATAATTTTGGTGCCACAAATTCTGTCTTTGCTGTTGTCAAATACGTGTTGATGACACAGGGGTACAAAAAGGAGACCAGATATGAATTAAACATGTGTCAGTGACCACATGTACTTATTGTATGTAACATATATACATAGGAAATTCAGTGCTTGACATTGAAGGCTGAGTTGACTCTACAGCTTGCAAGCTAAAAGGAGAGATGCTTCAAACAAATAAATTCCTTTAACAAGAAAGTGAGAGGTGCCCAGACTGATGAGTGGGATAGACCACCCCATTCTACTTGGTATGAAAGGCTGAGAACCACAAGAACTATATATCGACATATGTAACAAATACATAAGAGCTGGCACTTGTGGGCTCAACATTCTAAAATTCAATTAAAGCAACTATTATGGGTATTCAGACATGAAAGAGCGGTCATAAATCAAAATTTATAATTTTTCAATAGAACATGACTGATCTTTGACACTGGAAAACATTGCTGAGTTGCTGACAACAAAAGCTATTGTTGACGTGTGGAAAGAGCTGGGAATCTATTTATCTAGCCAAAATAAGGAATCTTGAATAGTCTGAAAACAAAAAGCCTGGAGGTTAAAGATGACAAATGTCTCAGAATACAATTTTTATTGTTCCTGCTTGTCAGGCTTTTATCCTTGAAAACTACTGTGCTCCTCTAATACATTTACCATGTGTTTCTACTCTACAAACACTTATGGGGCAGGGGAATTTCGTGATACCTAGCCCAACATAGAATACCAGTAAGTAAATTGCATCAGGTTTACAATGTTTTAACAATTACAAAAAGTTGTATATTGTTTTCCTCTTGAACAAATACAGTAAAAGCTGTTATAATAAGGCAAATAGAGGTGATTGTCTTATCCCTTGAAATCATCATGTTAAAGAGTTTTCTATCATATGAAAGGATCTGTAGCAGATCACATTTACTGAAAGAAGCTTTTAAAAATATTGTGGAGATACAGCATTGTTATGATATAGAAAGTTAATAAAAACAACCTACATAGGTTCTTAGTAAAAATAGCATTGCTTTCTTTATTCATTCCTTTAATATTGAAACAGGGAAAAGAAACAATAGTTGCTGGTTAAAGTTTTGCTGTCAAGGTACTAAGTTCATTCTTGGAATGACCTTGAAGAGAATTTAGTATTTTACATTCAGATCATTTTTATTAATCAAATTTATACAGAAGTAATTTAAGGTAATTAGGCACTTTAACTCTGACAGGTTGACGTTATTTGGTTGACAAATGTGTCATTTTTATGATAAATATGTTAACCTGAAGACTATACTTCCTTCCTGTAAGCCCTCTTTTCCCTCCTTTTCAATCCTTTAGCGTCAGCTGTCTTCCCATCTATGAGTCCTTCTTTTTCAGGGATCATAAAGCTGACTTTATTGTCATTCATAATATGTGAAATTGCTACCATTTGCCTGAATCACTTTCAGTGAAATTATTTCTAATTTCATCTAACTCATAGCAAAGGGATTGACTTACTGGGTCAAACATTATTTCTTACATCTCAGTGTTTTGTTTCTGACATTGGCATCAAGGTGCATGTTTGAGATAATGGAACAATTGTGTTCTATCATGTTGACTCCAAAAAGTAAGCTTTGTCCCCAAATGCCCTCAAGTTCCATTTCAGGGGCATTTGCAAATCTAGAAATTGTGAATTTATTTTTAGTCAGTTTGTATCATATTTTTGTTTAACTCTACCAACTTTCACAGGTAGAAATTTTGTAGGTCTAATATCTCCTATATGGAATTTCCTCATATCTGAGGGTACAATATTAGGAATTGTCCAGGTCTCATAATTTCAATCTTCAACTCTATTGTGATCATAGTCTTTCTGAGAGTTCTAATTAGTTTGTCTTGGTTTTGAGGGAGGGTCGAACTTTAATTTTTGTTTTGGTTTTATTCAATTTTCTTAAATTTGTCTCTATTAACTATTTTCTTAACATACACATTTTGGCCTTTAATAAGTTACATAACTTTTCTGAACTTTTTATTTTCTTGACTGTGTAATTTAGAAAATAATAAACACTATCTCACACAAAAAAGTTTCAGTTAGACAGGAGAAATAAATTTGTGAGCTCTATTGAACAATATGTTCCTTATAGTTAATAATAATGTATTTCATTTCAAAATTGCCAAGAGCAAATTTTAAAAGTCCTTACCCCAAAATACACTAAGAATGTGAGGTGATAGATGTGCTAATTAGCTTGATTTAATCATTCTACAATGTATACATGTGTTAAAACATCACAGTGTACCCTACACATATATACACACTGGTGACTTCGTGTTAGGGAGGAAACCGGCTTCCTGAGGAGTGGATTCCTGGCATCTGCTCAGTAGGAATTTCAACCACGACCAGCACAATGGGAGCCAAC
>CAUYRT010037729.1:0-84318 GCA_963574885.1 Lepilemur ruficaudatus | reverse complement strand
TTGTGAACAAATACCAGATTTTAACAATCCACTCATGCATTAACGGGCACTTGGGTTGTTTCCATGACCTAGCAATAGTGAATTGTGCTGCCATAAACATTCGGGTGCAGATGTCTTTATAACAGAATGTCTTATGCTCTTACTTACTATAGCTTCTATGTCCATTGATAGATAAATGGATAAGGAAAATGTGACATACACATGCAATGGAGTATTATTCAGCCTTTAAAAAGGAGAAAATCCTGCTATCTGTGACAATGTGGATGAATCTTGAGGACACTGAGCTAAGTGAAATACAGCAGTCATGGCAGGACAAATACTGCACAGTTTCACTTATGTGAGGTATCTAAAATAGTCAAACTCTTAAAGTCTTAAAGAATGGAATGGTGATTATTGCCTGGGGCTGTCGGGGAGGAGCAAACAGGGATATCAATGTGTATAAAGTTTCAGTTATGCAAGTTGAGTAAGTTCTAGAGAACTGCTCAAAAACATTGTGCCTATAAGTAAGAATACTGTATCATATACGTAAAAATGTGTTAACAGGGTAGGTCTTCATGTAAAGTATTTTTAAAACAATAACAATAAAAATAATTTAAAAAGGAACTTTTTTGACACTGTCAAAAGAAAGAATGAAAGAAAAAAGCAAGGAAGGAAGGAAAGAAGGAAGAAGGAAGGAAGGAAGGAAGGAAGGGAGGGAGGAATAGAGGAAGGGGAAGGGAGGGGAAGGGAGGGGAAGGGAGGGGAAAGGAAGGGAGGGAATAAAGAAAAAGCAAGGAAGGAAGGAAAGAAGGTAGGAGGGAAGGAAGGAAAATAGAGATGTTGCAAAGCACAGAAGGGCAGGAAGAGAAAGAAGGGAAAGGGTATGAAGACATAAGAAATAGAAGATGGGTTGTATATTTCAAAATAGCTAAAAGAGAGGATTTTTAACATTTTCACCACAGAGAAATGATAAATATTTTAAGTGATGGATATACTAATTAGCCTGAGTTGATCATTCCACAATGTAAACATGTATCAAAATATCACACTGAACCCCATTAATACATACAATTATTATTTACCAATTAAAAAGAAGGTAAAGATTAAAAAAAGAAAAAGAACAACTGAAAAATAAAATAAATGGAAATTCATTTTCATGCAAAACTCCACTTTAAAAAATATGATGCAAATGTTCATTTTGAATTAATGAAAATGAATCATAAAGGTAAAACCAAGGACAAAGGAAAATACTCTGAAATATATCCTCGTGTTTTACTGGAATCCTGTGTTAACTGCTGTAACAGTTTCTTGAGAGCAATTTGGTTATGTTTATGAAGCTAGGAAAAGGAATAAATTGAGTATGTTGACCATGTAATCCTGATTTGCTATTGGAGAGCTAGAAACATCCTGATTGCTCAGGATAAGTAGCCTTATAGTGAGCATCTTGATCTAAAAATAAAGGGAAAATGCAAGATGTAAGATTTCCTTGAAGCATTCTTTAGAGTAGTTAATTTGTGATAAATTTCACTATACTGAAAATTATATAGCTATAAAACTATAATAATAGAAGTTATAAAGCAAATAAAAATATTATTATGCAGTAACAGAACAAAATTAGAGTTAAACAGATTAGAATTTAAAATTATATCCACATTGTTAAAATAGGGATAAGAAAACGAAGTAGAAAAAGTAGAAACATGTATACTTCATAGAAATGGTGAATTTGTGAGAACTATTATTAATTTTTGATTCTCATTATTTTTTCAAAATTATATTCAATTTAAAATTGTGAGGGTTTTGTGCATGTGTGTATGGGGGAATTGGGGGAAGAGGTGGGGGATATGGAAACAGACAATTTAGGGCTGTATCATCCATGAATTTTGGTAAGATGTGACAACAATTTGAATCACAACAATGTTTATGGATATAAGGAGAATCATTTTATCTTTATTAGCCCATTTATCACTTTTTCTGTAGTTACTTTTATGTTTTGCTCTGTATTCTATGGCATTTTTTCCTGCATTTTCTGAGCTTTAGCAGAGCCTGAAAATTATCTCCAAATGTTGCACTTAAACTAGGAAGTGACCGATATCGATATAAAGTTTCCTTTAAAGAGTCATTATCAATTGATTACCATGGAGACTTCGCATTTTTCCAATATATTTTGTCCAATGCTTGCTGCCTATTTTACTTATAAAGACAGGAAAGGCTTGGCTATGCCGCAGCTGTTTTGTGTTCTGAAATATTTTTTTCCCTGTGTAACCTTCTCCATCATAATCAGCATTTTCTGCCTCACTGTCCCTTATGAAGCTTTATAGTTTCACCCCGTAATGGGCAGAGTCAGTCCCTGCTTGGGGTCTCAGATGAAAATTGTGTTTCTTTGCATGGGGCCGTGACACTGCAAGTGTTAGACAATTAAATTACTCCATTTGCAGAAGTAAATCAGCATCCTGGCTATTTGCTTATTTGAGACACACAATTTCCATAGGCAAAATTAGAGTAAAATTACCTATTTTTCTTACATCTAAGAGATCTCATAGTATTTAATTAACAAAAGCCTGTTAAGTACCTTCAGACAAATCTATGGCATTTTATGAAAACCATTACTTATTTTATATATTAATAATATAAGCTGTTCTTATTTTATTGCTTGGAAATTTCAATAAGTATCATTAAATTTAAAGGAAAAAATTGGTGCTTCTCATTCTGGGGTAAATTACAAAGATCTGACCATATGAGAAGCCACTTGATCACAAAATAATTTATTTAATTTGGAGAGCCCTCTGTCTCCAAGTTGCTCAAATCTGAAACCATCATATGTTCCCTATCCGTAAGTTTTCAGTCACCTGCTACAAGATAGGGGCCTTTCATCTCACTCAGTCTTCAGCCAAAACAGAAACAACCTATTTAGGATGTATAAAGGGTTCCTATAACAGTGTTTCTGCAACCTCAGGACTATTAACATTTTAGGCAAAATCATTCTTTGTTGTGTGGGACCATCTTGTGCATTGTATGATGTTCAGCAGCATCCTTAGATGCCAGTTGCATTCCTCCACTCCAGTTACAACAGAAAGTGTCTAAAAATTGCTAAATGTTTTCTAAATGGCAAAATTGATTCTCTAGTATACTGAGAACCACTGCACTAGAGTGAATTTCAGTGAGTGTCTTATAACATACATATTTTTCAGCCTGTCTTAAAGATCCCATCAAAATTGGCTGAAATAAATATACTGCATAGAGATATGGATATCATTACTCATTAAGGCATAATAAATAAATAGGTCTTTGTCTAATTTTTACTATTTTAAGTATTTAGATAATCTTATTGGTCATATGTCCATTGATGGTGATATGATGGCTTCAACAAAGAGCATGGCTGATGGAAACAAAAATCTTATATAGTGGCATAATCAAAACTGGCAATACTACTGGATTTGAGTCAGTATCAATCATACTATACTGAAAGACAAATACTGCAAGTTCTCATTAATATATGGAAACTAAAAAACTTGATCTCATGGACGTACAAACACACAGCTAGATAAAAGAAATAAGTTCCAATGTTTGATAGCAGAATAGAATGACTATACCTAGCAAAAATAATTTGTATATTTCAAAGTAACTAGAAGGGAGGACTTGAAATGATAGCAACATATAGAGATGATAAATATTCATATACGCTGACTTGATCACACTCACTTGTACTCGATAAATATGTAAAATACTATGTATCAATAAAAAACATGCTGAAAGCATAGATAGCGTTATTCTCAAACTGCTTTAAGGACTCTACTGTGTTACAGACTGAACATGAATGGCAGAGTCCGCACTGAATAGTCATCCCTCAATCCCTGTGTATTACACACAGAAAGGCATTCATGCACGCGAGTGTATGTTTGTGTATTGTTTTTACTATTTTGTTTTGTGGTTTTTTAAAGAATAACATAAGTTTATAGGTATGAGGCTTATAAATTAACAATGGTACAAAAGGGGAATTTCACAATCCTGTAATGGATTATGAAACATAAAGGTTCTATTGTGAGCTTGTTAAAAATTATACACAGTTCTTAGAGTCTATTTTCTAACTAGTGTAATTAAAACCAAATTTTATACTTGGGTAAGGTGATAGATTGTGTCAACTGCTCTTCATCTTAGTTGAATTTTTAAATTGCACATTCATAAGGTATTCATATTCAGTAAAGTACGGAAATGTAAGGCATTTGCTAATATGAAATACAGCACATTCTAAATTTTTGTAAAGCAGCATACTGAAAAGAATAAAACTTATCTGATTAAGCTCTAAAATATAATCTTTCATAGTTATTTAAAATTTACCTAGTCCAGATGTCTGCCTATTTTAAGACTTGGCAGTGTTCCCTATTTTACATTCTTTTCTTATTTCAAAAAAAAATTTATGAGTTATAAGTGTTTTTTGTTGCATGGGTGGATTGGATCATGCTGGAAATCAGGGCTTTCAGTGTATCCATCGCTAGAATAGTGGATGTTGTACCTGATAGGCAGGTTTTTATCTCTCATACGCCTCCCACCCTCTCTCCTAAGTTTTCAATATGCATTACACCACTTTTATGGCCACATAGAGCCCTCATTTAGCTCTCACTTATAAGTGAAAACGTGATGTTTGTTTTCCTTTCCTTTTGTTTTATTCATTCCTGGCTTTGGTATCAGGGTGATACTGGCTTTACAGAATGAGTTAGGGAGGAGTCCCTCCTTCTCAATGTTGTGGAATGTTCCAGTAGGATAGGTGCCAGTTCATCTTTTTAAGTTTGGTAGAATTATGCTGTGAATTTGTCATGTCTGGGGGTTTTTTTCTGAGGGGAATTTTTTATTACTGTTTCAATCTCGCTACTTTTTATTGGTCTGTTCAAGATTTCTATTTCTTCCTGATTCAAGCTTGGGAGGGTGTGCTTTTCCAAAAAAAAATATATATATATATATATATATATATATATATATATATATTTGCTCTGGATATTCTCGTGTGTATGCATGGAGGTTTTCATAATGGTCATGGATGATATTCTGTATTTCTGTGGCATCATCTATAGTGTCTCCTTTTACATTTGTGATTGAACTTATTTGAGTTCTTTCTGTTCCATTTCTGGTTAATCTTGCCAGTGGTCTATCAATTTTATTTATCTTTTCAAAGAACCAACTTTTTGTTTCATTGATCCTTTAATTTTTTTTCTTTTGCTTTCCATTTCAGTTCATTCTGCTCTGACGTTTGTTTTTTTTTTTTTTTTTCTTCTGCTAGCTTTTGGTTTAATTTATTGTTCATTTTCTAGTCCCTTGAGGTGCAACATTTGGCTGTTAATTTGTGATCATTCTGTTTTGTTTTGTGTGAGTGTATGTGTGTGTTTGATGTAGGTATTAAGGCTATCACCTTCCCTCTTAGCACTGCTTTTATTGTATTCCAGAGATTTTTGGAAGCTTGTGTCATCTTTGTCATTGAATTTGTTAAATCTTTGATTTCTGTCTTAATTTTATCATTGACCTAAGGATTATTCAACAACAGGTTGTTTAGTTTCCATCTATTCACACAATTTTGAAAGTTCCTCTTGGGATTGTTTACTAGTTTTATTTCACTGTGGCCTGAGAATCAGTGAAAATCATACATGATATGATTTTCATTTTTTTGCATTTGCTGAGACTTGTTTTGTGGCGTAATGTATGATATGAACAATTATTCTAACTGGTGTGAGGTGATGCCTCATTGTCATTTTAATTTGCATTTCCCCAGTAATTTATGCTGTTGGGATATAATGTAATGCAGTTCTGTATACCTGTTGGCCATTAGTAAGTCTTCTTTGGAAAAATGTCTATTCAGGTTTTTTGCCCATTTTTTAAATCAGTTACAAAGATGCCACAGATTATGCAGAAAGGGCAGGCTTTTTAATATATGGTGTTGAGAAAGTGAATATCCATATGCAGAAGGATGAAATTAGAATTTTCTCTCACACAATATACAACTTCAAATGGAGTAAAGACTTAAGCATAAGACCTGAAGCTAGAATACTAATAGAAGAAAACTTAGGGGAAAAGTGCCATGATATTGGTTTAAATGATGATTTTTTGAATATGGCCCCAAAAGCTCAGGCAACAAAACTAAAAATAGACAATGAGATTACATCAAACTAAAAAGCTCTGCATAGTAAAGGAAACCATCAACAGAATGTAGAGGTAGACTACAAAATGGGATAAAATATTTTCAAACCACACATATGTTAAGGGTTTGCTATCCAAAATATACAAGGAACTCCAGCAACTCAATAGCAAGAAAATAAACTTGACCATTTACATTCAATTAACATCATGTTCAAATATTCCTCTTTTAAAATATTACATATAAAAATGGAAGAAAAAATATGTAGCCCTCTATGCAAACAAAAGCCAGTTTGGTATTTTGTTTTGATGAAATGAAGGGCAGTGCAAGTAGTTCAGCATAAGTAACCTGAATTGGTTGTCTCTTTCAGTCTTTGTTTTAATTAGCATTACAAAAGAGAAACATTGCATATATTAGGCATAATTTCTAACCTCAGAAAGAAAATGTTACCTTAAATTCCACAGTGAGCACAAGCTGAATTACTGTTTTAGCTCAGGGGAGGATATATTTAGGCTTGTTTGTAAAGTGTAAATTAGAGTAAGTGTTATGGTGTCATAAGTTAGCTGGATTACCTGGAGCAGCTCCTATCCTTCTGAATAATTAAGAGACCTGATTGAAACATATGACCAATCATATATAGTAGTACATAGAGTGTATTTGTATAGAAATACATGTTTAATAAATCCAAGTTCCAACTTCTAGACACAAAGGCCTCTTGAGTAAATTTGAGCTGTCTTTTCAGGTTGTGATTAAAAAAATTAATAATAATAATAAAGATCTCTAACCTTGTGAGCCTAAGGGAAGGGTAATTAGAGCTAATTACAATTATTTTTAAATAAATCTGTTACTACTAATCAGCGTTGTTTCCACAGGTATTATTTTCATGGTGAAGAGGAAGAGATTTATGGAGACTTGAGAAGAAAAGTGAAAAAAGGGAATGATTTGGTTCTCATTCTAACATCTGGGAAGCATGGGGGTGAGGCTGAGGGATGGATGGAGCCACCCTTGCTGAGTGTTGGCATAGCTATCCTGTAGAACTGTGGTCCCCAATTCCTAGGCCATTGATGGGTACCAGTGGCCTGTTAGAAACCGGGCCAGGCAGCAGGAGGTAAGTGGCAGGGGAGCTAGTGGAGCTTCATCTGTATATGCAGCCACTCCCCATCACTTATATCACCACCTGAGCTCTGGGTCCTGTCAGATCAGCAGCGGTATTACATTCTCATAGGAATGTGAACCGTACTATAAACTGTGCATGTGAGAGGTCTAGGTTGCACGCTTCTTATGACCTGAGGTGGAGCTGCAGTGGTGATGCTAGCTCTTGGGAATGGCTACAAATGTAGATTATCATTAGCAGAGAGGTCTAATAGCACAATAAATGTAATGTGCTGAAATCATCCCAAAACTATCCCCTCCCTTCACCCCCCCCACCCCATCCGGGTCTGTGGAAAAATTGTCTTCATGAAACCAGTCCCTGGTGCCAGAAAGGTTGGGGACTGCTGCTATAGAAAATGGCATCCTTCAACCAGCTTCTCTATGTGCCTCACTGTCATGCTTTCGAAGTGTTTTTTCTAATGCCTTTTTAAAAAAATCACAGATTAAAAAGCATTTGATGAACATAAAATTTCAAAAATTGTTGAAAAGGCATGCTTTGGAGAATGTGCTCAGGGAGATTAGGTCCTCTTCTGGTTACATTATGACTTTCTCAAGATAGAACCGAAGCACCGTTATACACTTACAATCTATCAGTGTAGATCTGCTCAACCCCAAGTTTCTCTTATTCTGGAACTAGAACTCTGATTTTCCTTGGGGAACAAGTGCTTCTCTACTCTCAACCTGAGTGGTTTATGTGAAACTGTGCTTCACGTTTGTCTAATCATATCTTTCCACCCTATTCACTACACTGAATTGGTTCAAAAGTGGGAATGCGTAACTGGTAAGACCAAAGAAACACAATTTTATACCATTATTCGAACTTCCGGGAAGGTTAAGTCTTCTTTTGCTGAGGTTGATAAGCTGTGAAAATACAGGTAGGCTCTGTTGAGTTGGGGACCTCATAACTTCCATGTTGAAAGTATTAATATTAGTATAAGAATAGCTGAAATATGTAGAGATATTGATTCGCGTGACATAGTTTGAGTTTCTGGATTCTGTAAGGATGAAAGTCATTTACCCCCTAGTGTTTTTATTATAGACCTGTATTCTCTCTCTTTTTTTTCCTTTTCTTTTTTTCCCCTAATTTCAGAAGGCTGTAATCAGTCCCTCACCCACATGCAAATGCAAGGAATTCAACTTCAAATTTCTAAGTGATAGATCTTTCTGTGACTATTCTATTGCGTATTTCAGCACTCTTCTTTGTAGACAGAAGAATCTAGCAAGCAAGCGGAAGAGATTTAATACAATTTTGTATCATATAGACTCTTTTGGAAGGCTTTAGGCATTTGCTATAAACTGAGTTAACAGGAACAACATCAGATTGAACTTTTCATGGAGCTGCTGTCATCACTAATAATTGCCTCTGCTGGAAGCTTCTGCCAAGACCACAGGCTACAGAACCAAGCCACCTATGCCACAACTCTTACTATGCCCATTTATTAACTTCAAATTAAAGCTCATGCCATCCTGACTGATCTACAGAGCCTAAATCACACATCCACATTTTAGCTGCAAGGGAAGCTAGGAATTTTAATATTATTATTATTTTTTTCTTCACTGGATGCCACACCTGGGCCTACAAAATATGCAGAATATAGTTTAAAAGATTTTGAGTAAGCATGGGCAATCAATGCCCACTCTGGCTGTAGAGTTCTCAGTATAGATAATTCAGAGTTAGCTGAGGAGCACTTTGGTATTTATTATCTGTTTCTTTGTGAGAATTGGTCCCATCCTGTTGATTAAATTAATGAGAGGTTTGCTGTACTGGAGCACCAAGCTGACCCACAGCCCATCATGGGCTGAATATACAATCAAAAAGGTTCTCCTAGTCAGAAAGAAAAAGGTAAGTGTTGTCTTCCAGAGGCACATATTCAGTACTCTCATTTCTAACACCATGGAACACAGATGAGCTTTTCCTTTTAGGAAAACTAAATGCATAGGAGCAGATGTTGACATTCATCAGGTACGACAGCTGAATATAATCAATTCTGATAATCAGGGGAAAAAAAGCAAATATAAAGCACAACTGATTGTATTTTGAGAGGTGTGTCCTATTTTTCAACATAGGAGGCTGCACAAATGTCAAGCTAGATTTTTGTAACTTCTCAAGCAATCAACTGCAGCAGAACAGAACTTAGGTATCCAGACACCCAGTCCAGGAATATTTATTCCCACCACTTAGCACTTGTGTCACGCATACTGATATTTTGTGTGCTATTGAAAAGGTGATTTTACTCCTCTGGGGGCCTTAGTCTTCTTATCTGTGGTGGTGATGATGATGAAGAGGAGGATAATTTATTCAAGAAAAGAAATGCCGTATGTTGAACATATTCTCTGCGCCAGGCACTTACCTAGCCACAACATATAAATGTTAGCTCATTTCCATAGCTATTTTTTTCTCTCTCTTAATATAATGCAATCTTAATAGTAATCTTAATTAAGCTGGTATTCTCATTCTCATTTACATGTGCTTATTGAAGGTGACGGTGATGGAGAAGTGATATTCAACCACTGCACCAGCTCAGTATAGATCTCAAGCTGGGTTGAACCAGTTCTACTCCCACAGCACTAACCCACTTTCAGATGAAGTTTTCCCTTGCTCCTCTCCCTGTACACAATAGTTAAGGACATATTTTGGGATGTATTATGTACCAGTACCTTACTCGGTCTATAGATGACTGAGTCCATAGGCTACCCTCTCTTCTCAAATCCCAAATTGGAACTATGATCTCTGTGCCGGGTATCACAAGCAAGATGCTGGGTCCTGCAGTCACAGGTCACTGTTGTAAAGAATAGCTTGCTTGCTTGTGTGGGAAAGCTAAACCATCTACAGAATTTGACTTAACCCAAATTCCTGACCAGACATTGCTAAGATTTTCCGACTTGACCTTGCACACATGGTAAATCCATACCTCTTCACTTCTCTGAGGACTTTTAATTTTTTCTTCCTTTCTAATCTTCTTTTCCCTCCTTAGCTACCCATTCCCACCCTCATTCCCCACTGTTGGTGATTAGGGTAGGAGATAAGTCTTTCGTCTCTAAAGTTGATAAGTTCCTCAAATTCCTATTAAGCTTCACTTGTTCATTTTGTTTTCCAAATTAAAATCACTCTCTATCTTCTTTTTTTAGTCTCAGAGCCACACAAAATAATGTCCCCAATAGGCTAAACTTTGGAAAACCAACAACAGCTGACTCCAGGAGTTTTCTGCTTTCCTCCTTGTCCCATTTCTCCCACGAGCCATAAATAGAGAACTATTCTTGTGCCTGGATGGTGGAAAAGGAAAGGAGGAAATGACAAATATTTTCTTTTTTTTCTATATATAATGTCTCAAAACTATTTTCCTGACATACACAGATCAAGAATCTAAGGCTTAAAGGAGAGTAATTAATCTATTTAAGGTCACAAATCAATAAGTGACAAATCTTGGAATATGACCCGATTGTGATTCCAAAATCTATATTTTTAACCCCATGATTAAATATTTGCTTTTAACTACTATCTTGTACTGGAAAATAAGATCAATCAAATGTACTGGATGCAATGTTTTATTAATAGATATCAAAAATCCAATATTGATTGGATTTGAACGTTAACAAGCTCATGGTATGTGGCTTAAGAACTCATTGGCTAACCTCTAAATATGTCACATACTTACATTTCTGCCAATAAATATACAATCTCCTCATAATATTTTAGAATTTTCCTAAATATTAAGCATGATGAGAGGTGAAAAGATACCGTATTAAGCATGTAAAGTTTGGAAAATTTCATACGGACTATTATTCTCAGCTACACAGAAAAGGTTTTTCCTTAACAGCCTCCGTGACATCGTCTTCATCCGTCCATTCCAGATATACCTAAGAAAAATAAGAAGAAAGAATTGGGAAAGGGAAACAAGAAAAAGTAATGTTTTGTGAACATCTATTGTGAATAACATGCCTATGATATAAGAATATTCTACAGACGGGTGCACCAGAAGTCTGACTGGAAAGAAGTCCCCCAAATAGAAAGGAAACAACAATATAGCCTACAAAGAACTATTCATGGCAATAAAAAGGACAAATAAAGATAGCAACAGGTAGAGAATTATTTAATACCAAATGTCCTATTGGGAATACAACAATTTCTTCCCTTTCTCTTTGACAGAAGGCTCCGAGGAAGGAGTAGAGGGCTGTGACACAGGTAACATATTTACCAATAGGTTCTAGAAATTCTGGAGAAGGTGCGATAGCTGAGACTATTGAGCCGTAGCACATGCCTAAGCACGGTTGGGGAGTTATGGCTACAATGTGACATTTGACAGCCAGGGAGAGTTACCATTTTCTAATTAGTTACTATATCTCTTTATTTTGCTATACATTATTTTCTGTAATTACATTTCTTTTTAGTAAATATTCTCTTTATCCCTAGCATTCCCAACACAGTCAATTCATTCGTACCACAGAAGTCATGAAGAGAATGCTTGTTTCTTACAAGTCTGCTTTTACCAAATAAATGCCTTGTCCACTGTTTCCTACTCTCATTTATTTATCCTTTCACTCCTTTGATCTACCCCAAAGGTTTTTATGGCCACTTATTCATTGCGCTGCTTCCTGCAGCTCACACACTTCCCATCTTCTTCAATCCCTCACATCCCCTTGATTTTATCATCACCTGTAACTGTGGGCAGCAGACTCTTACTTTCAGCAGAGTCCTTGCCAGCCTGGCTAGTCCACTCCCGCAAGGAGACAGTAATTCAAATAACTGAAATGAGATAAGAGTATCAGTTTTTAATTTTTATCTCTCCAGGAGCATGTCAGAGATGATTTTTTAAACATAACAAAGTTACGGAAAGTACAATGCTTGTGTATGACATATGTGCATATGGGACACTAGGCCAAGCAACTTAGGTGCATTATCTTATTATTATGAACTTATGAGATAGATATAATGTATCAGTTTTTCAACTGAGTAACCTGCTCATGCTAAAACTTGGAAAATTCTGATTCAACTTCAATCTTCTACAATGTTAACACCCTACAGCTCAAAATTACCTAGTCATTAATATTTTAGGATCTAAGGAAGTGGGATACAAAATATGTTCATTTTGGGGAGAAAAGAAAAAAATATATACTTTCTGGTGTTTTAGAAGGAAATACAATGCTAGAAATATCCTAATCAGACCATTCCTTATATATTGGTGATACATTTTAAATGTTTAAATTGCATTCTCTCATTATGACTTTTTTCAAGACCTGATCCAAACACATCCTGCCTTAAAAACTCTTTGCTTAATGTTCTGTCTTCTCAAATCTCAGTTTTGAACCCTGTATTACTCAGTGAACCCTTGTTTATACAACTCTGAATTGTCGTTTATCCTCTTACGAGTCCATTGTCTACAGTTGAGCCATGATGAACAGGAAAGCTGGCACCAGACATTATTTATTACTGAAATCTAATACCATTCACCTTGGCAACTCACAAAAAGTAACGTTGCTAATCTGATAACCGAATTTAAGTGATAGTGTCAGTGAACGAATTTCTACTATTTTACTTTCTCATTGTATTTGATTTTCACCTTCGATCCTTAAAAACAGAAAAGAGGAAGTCAGCCTCACCAATTATTATTAGTCCTTGGATTAACGTTTATAGCATTTATTATACAGATGTATGTCCCCTTAAAATAAAAGTAAACTAAGACAAAAAAAAATTAGTACTTACTGAGCACCTACTATATGACCAGTACTCTCTTAAAGTAGATTATGTTATTGAAATATCACAGTTACCCTATGAGTTAGGTATTCTAATGATCCACATTTTAAGGATATGGAAACTAAAGCAAATAAGAGATAAACAAAATTCAACAGAAACTAGATGAGTGCTAAAAGCAAGATGATTATTGGGCCTGTTTCCTTAATCACTACCTTATTGTTTCCATGCATGCATAGTTTGAATTTGAACCAGTTCACTACATTTTAAATCAAGTATATTTTTCCTTATGTGAAAAAAAAAAAAAAACTTCCTGATAACAATTCTGTAAATGGTGTGTTCAGTCACCCATTCATCTACTATGTTTCAGGGAGAGTTTGAGATGCTGGTGACATAGCAGTGAATAAAAATGAGACAAAAATCTCTGATTTTACAGAGATTTTAACAGTATAGTGTTGTATGTAGAAAATAAACAAGGTACACAAAAATATATTAAACTAACCCACAAAAGTTGCATTCAAAGAGGTATAGTCTTACTTTGCCTCATCTTCATTCAAAAAAAAAAAAAATAAACTTGATAAAGAAAAGGTAAAAATGATAAGAATTTCTAATGCCTTTGCTAAAGCTGTGATTCCAATGATGTTGGCAAGAGCCCGTTTTGTCAGGATTTCAGAATCTCAGTTTAGGTTTGCAGTCCTGAATGTGACAAAAACCTGCAAAAAAATGACCATTCTCTCTCTCTAAGTCACATTAACACCATGGGATTTGATAATTTTACTTTTTACTTCAGAAAGATTGTCTTCTACCTCTGAGCCACTGAATGATTTTTTATAATAGGTTTTTACAAAATTGCACAGGCTAAGTGCCACAACTTGTGATGTATGTTGCATGAACAATCATGCTTCTTCTTGACTGCACTCTGTCTTAAATAAAATTGTGCATGTGTGAGTTTTTAGGAACAAAAATATTCTTATTTTTAACATTGCCTACAATGCCTCATACATTTTATATTAATATCTCTTATCATTTTCTTTTGTTTACAAATGTGCACAATCCCAGAGTTGTAATCATTAATACCGAAAGCTTTTCTAGTGAGTTTGAACCCAAGTGTCCAACTTTCAGCGTGATGACAAGCCATATGGTATGAGACGGACACAAATTGCCACCTTGTGATATTTTTGATGGATTCTCCATCACCAATAAAGGAATGATTTGATTTATTCAATATTTATAGGGCAAAGTTTCAAAATGGTATTTACAGTGGATGAGAGTTATTTGCAAATTAAATAAGAATCTAGTGGATGTTCCAGACATTTTGACAGGAAACATGTTTCTCTCTTCCTTTTTCTGTTGTGCCTGCTTTCTGTCACACATGCTGCTGGTTTACCCTCCAGCTCACCCATCACGTTCCCATTCAAAAGGTGAACTGCACCAGTGATTTCACTTGGAAGTAGGACCAGATGTTCCAGTTGCTCCTGGGAAAGAATGAATTACCATTTTAAGTACTAGGTAGTGGGGATGTTCAAATATCATCTGCAGTCTCTGATTTGTGTAGCAAGACTACTTAATGAATGTCATAAACTTATGATGAACGGCAAAACTATAAAGCATATGAAGGAAACAGACTGACAAAAGTTGGCAAGCTATGGAATTTTGTCAGCCTGGGGACATCACTGAAGTGAACAGTTTGATGTTGCCATTTTTTTCCCTCAATTCTCGCATATTGTATCAGTTGTAACTCCGAGAAAGGAGCATTTGAGATTGCCTTTCTGAGTTCACTAGATTGTGACAATATCCACTCAGGTGATGAACATCTTACCTAGCCAAGAAACTGTCTTGATTTTTTGGTGACTTGAGTGCCCAACTCTGTTTGCTGAAATTAAATTGAGTTCACCACACGATTGATATATTGTTGCATGAACTACCTGTTAAGCACAATAGCCAGAAATCCAGTGTCAGTCGCAAAAACGTATGCAAATTTAGAACAAGTTCAATTCATTATGTTAGGTTGCATATACACAGTATCTGGACCTTTGAAATTCTGAATAATAGAGTAGATTTTTTTTCCTTCTAGCCAGTTTGGTACCATATGTATATGATCACTGTGTCCATTTTGTTAAAATTATAATTCCTTATGCATTTTCTGATTCATCCATTGAACTAAGGACTTGAAACCAGTATCTTACATTCTCCTATGTTCCTTTTTGAAAGCAAAAAGAATCCAGGAGGATATAAGCAAAGGAAATATGGGGGAAAACTATGATAGATGCTGTTGTTCAGTAGTCTAATTGTAAAAGGAGAAAGTTTAACTCCGGGAGATATGTGGCATGTATTATAGAAATCTCTTCATGTATAGATGTGTGTGTGTGTGTGTGTGTATCAACAACATAGTAAGTGACATTCAAGGCTCTCCAATCCATCTCCCTCCTGTTCTCACAGCTAAACTATTCACATACTACCTGTGGTACAGGCTGCATAACAGGTTTCCTCCCTTTTCTGTCTATAACAGTTCCAGTAATGAGGTCTCTTCTTTTAGCATCCATTCGGCACACCAATCCTTCTACAGCATCCCACAGATAAGAAGTATCTGAACCAGAACATAGTCTTCTAACACAAATTCCAACTACTTTCCTATTTGATCATACCACCTTGGAATTTAGAGAAATATAATTGTATTACCTATTTACAAATACTGAGAAATTACCTTAAGGACTATCTATTCTATTTACAAAGTGTGTCAAAATTGTTTAGGAAAAAAACATATTGAGAAAACAGAATTTCTCAGTTGCTAGAAGAAAAAAAAACACTCATTTGCACACTTTGCTGCCATGTTAAATAAACGTAAAGAATGTAAAATGTCATTGAAAGACGATACCAGAATTTGCAAGCTATTGATTTTTATTTCCCTTTCTCTTATGACCTTTTGATCTATGATTTTATTGGTTGCCCTACTTTAAATTAAACTAAAGAAACAGCAGGCGAAATGAGTGACTGAAAATGATGAGCACTTGCGCTCATAATGTTGAAATGAAGACTTGAGACCACTTGCTATCCTCAGCCAAATGTACAAATGGTAATTCCAGTAATGCTTTCAAATGGGCACTTCTTATTGGCATCATATTGACATAAGCTTTTAATTAAGAATATTAAACAAAAATGTAAATAGTAAAGAAAAATATTTGTGGATAATCGCCTTATCATTTATTAGATTACGTTTAATTCCTTATTTGTTCTGAGAAATGTCAGAACCTGAATAATTAAAAATTACTGATAATACAGAAAATTCTTTTCAATCTGAAGTCTTAATTTTCTCTTCCATCTCATGTTTATTCGGAATTTCTACAAGGCTTCAAAAAATATAGATTAAATTTTATCTCTTCTACTGTTTTCCTGCCTCCATTTGTGTGTAGTACATATATTAGGTACATGGAATGGAGCTACAAAGTAAGTGCTCAAAAATTCTTGCTAAAACATAATTCATTTGTTTTTGTAGTTTAATCAAGTCACACACAGCTAGCTACAACATGATGAGATATATGTATACTTATGAGGAAATACATACCAAACATTATAACATCCATGGAATATATAATCCTTACTAAATGAAAGCATTTGTGGTGGTACTTTATAGAGGGGTAGGTATGAGAAGGACTCATATATACTTTAAATGTGGTGATAGTAAGACAAGGCATGAGCAAACACAGAACAAAAAATCAAAAACCACTTTGAGGAAATGGAGTGCTCTGTGGCCGTACTAAAGGACATTTAGAGATAAGGCTGTCATGGAAGTTTCAGGCAGATCTTGGGAGGTTTTGAATATCAGGCTGATTAAAAATTGAATAGATACTACTGAAGGGTCACAAAGAAGGAATGACATGTTTTATTTAACCTTTGCTCCTAGAAAATCAATTTGCGTAGACTCACCTGAAGGGGATTAGAGGCAGGAAAACTGTTAGGAAGCTCATGCTTCCACCCAAGTGAGAGGCAACGAGAGTCCAAACCAAGGCAAGAACAATGAAAATTGAGAGAACCCGACAGCTTCAAGAGCCACGGTAGGAGTTTAAATGACAGACTATTGAAAATAATATGCTCTCCTGGGAGAGAAAGAAATTGAAGATGGCTCTTAAGTTTTGAACTTGTATGGCAGAATGATAGTACAGTTAACAAATAGGAAAATAGCTGAATAATTGTTTTAATAGATAGGTAAACTCCAGTAATAGAGTAGTAACTTCTTGAGTCATTCTGATGAGAAACATGTGGCCAAATCTAAGCCCTATGAGAAAGCTCATCATGATGGATTAGTTATCCACTGGCACAGTATTAAACAACATTTGTATGGATATCAGGTATTTGCCATACTTGATGTCTTACATGAAAGTGACAGAAAGAGAGAGACAGAGACAGAGAGAAGATATTCAAAATTACTGGTTTATTTGACTTATTTCTGGCTGGTTGAATGTTCTACAGATTATTACCAAGAAATCACTTTTTTCCTGTTATGTTGTTATTATATCAGGATAGAGTGAAGAAACAAAGATGTTAAAATCCTAATATAGGGGACTCACGGGGACTTAGTAAGTTTGAATATTAGGATCAAACATACAATAAAAGAATCGTTCAATTACAAAAGAGCGCACTTTCTTAAAAGCAAAGACAACATGACTCCGGAATGTCCCATATTGAGTTTAATTCATGAGTCACGTTTGTGTTTTATGGAATAGTATTCAGATCTAAACAGATGGCATAATGATAGCTAGCACTTACATGTAACAGAATATGTAACATTTTCAGGCAAATGTTATTCTTTTTTTCCAAAATCAGTGAATGCTCACAATAACCCAGATAGCTTAGTAGTGTCATGAGCCCCATTTCGTAGGTGAGTAAACTGAGGCAGAGAGTTGTGAAATAATATGCCCAAGTTCAAACAATTAGAAAGTGGAAAAGCCAGAATTTGAATGAAAGTAGTATGACTTCAAAGTTCATTTTCTTAGCCACTACATCATAATGTGGTGCACTATATATGAAAGAATTCTGTATGGAAAGAAATGTGCATGTTTATGTCATATGGAAAAGTCTGTAAGTAAGTAACTGAAATGGATGAAATGGGCTGGGGTCTGAGAAGAATGAGATCACACGTATCCTTTCTAAAGGCAGCAATACTGGCCCCAACTGTTGACAGTGTTTATTCATCCAAGTGAGATACCAGAAATCCGGAATTTTATGAGCGATCTTTCTTTCTTTTTTTTTAATATCAAGGACCAAGTAAGTCAAAATGGTTCAAGGATAGTGTGAATCAAAAGCAAACAAAAGATAACAACTGGTAGTTGGGTAAGTTTTAGCCACAGACTTCTAACTGAGCAAACTTTTCTCTAGGGATGGAGTTGCTGACTGACCGGTGTACACACTTATTTCAAATGGTGCCTGTGCAAAACATCCAGGCATGAATGAGACTTCAGTGTGTTTCTTTATTAATGATAGTATAAAGCAAGATACTATGGACTTCAGATCTGTATAGTCATCAGAATTAGTTTTGTGACCCGGGAGAATACTCTTTCACTCTCTCAACCTTTGTTTGATCATTCTTGAATGAACGTTTAAGGGGAAAGGAAGATGTCAGAAAGTAGTTCGAGAGTCCTTAGGATCTTTCCAAGTCTAACTTTCTTTTTCTTTTTTCCCTTTCTTTCATTTATTTTAACTTCTCAATTTTTCTATTTTTTGTTTTTGAAATGAGATTGCAAAAGTATTTCAGACTTCTCCAAGCCACGCTGTTATTTGTTAGTATAAAACCAGGAGAAGAATAAAAAGGCCTAGAATTTGAAGACTATTTTTACTTTCTAGCTGAAGAATGGTCAAAATATTCTAAAAATATAGTATTTCTTAGATCATAGTTACTTGGAAAAGTGGCTGGATTCAGAAGTGGTTGTGCTTAAATGATTTCAGAGTTCTTGAAAAGATGGCTCTCTAGTCTTGCTTTTGAGAATTAATGAAAGCTTTTGAGCATTGGCAATGATCAGACGATGTTAGAAGACATTAAGGCCTTTGGATTCTATAATTATACTTCTAGAAAGGGTCTGTCTTCAGGGGAAAAAAATCTTTCTTAGGACTTGATAATGCGACATTGCAGACAATTAAACAATTAAATAAATAAATAAACACATGAGGTCTTTGGGTTTTAGAAAATAGTTTCAGGAAATACCTAATTTCCTAGAAGGCGATTTCTAGATGCAATATTTCATTAATGAAAGTCACTTCTGCTTTATGTGGGGGTGTCTACAACACACACATTTTTCTGAGGTTTCTAAAAACATGTTGTAGAGCTTTCTGAAACCTAGCCATATTTATAGGTGAAGTATTAATTTTATTATTACCAGAATTTGGGATAGAAGGGACAATGTCAGTTAGGGACACAGGAAACTTTATCAATCAAATCTATTTTAATATCAAAACTAGAAACCCACTGAAGTTGCTCAATTATATATGTAAGAATATAGCTTCAATAATATTTTACAGCCGTAGGAATAGAAGTACCAGAAGGATTTATGGGAGCTAGAGCCAGAAAGCTGGTTCATAGTCTTTCTGCCCTTTCCTGTACCTCAGGCATGGTCTATGGCATCATCTTTGTCATATGTGACTCTCTACCTAATGCGGTATACTCCTCCCTTATGGCTGAGCTGGTTTCTTTAGGTTCATATTCTCTGCCACATGGTCCAGTGCAACAGACATTCTTTGGCCTATTTCAAACACCTTTTTAATTTTTTTTTTCCTTGTAGGTTTTGATCGTGCTGCTTCCATGACCGATACACACATGTATCATGCAATTTCAAGTAAGTATTACTTGCTTCGTGTGCATATCTATACAGTCTACTCTTAAACCTAAGTTAGAGTTGACAAGACTAACTGGGTAAGGATGTGGGAAAATAGACACTCTTCATAGAAAAATATATTTGTATAATCTTTTTTGAGGCAAGTTTGGAAATATGTAGTCAAAATAAAAATTCACATACACATTTTTAAGAGTTATACTACAGAGGTATAAAAATGTTTTCTATTTCTGTACATATTTGTAAGTAAAGGAACGTTTTCACTACATTATTAATAAGGGCAAAAGACTGAAAATAAGCTAAATGGCCATCACTATGAGCATGATTAAATACACTAGAACATGTTAATTCAAAAGAATACATTCTATTTATGAAAAAATAAAGTATACCTATTATGTGGAAAGAGGGACAGAAAATCAAGTTTTCATGAGTGGAATGAGATTATGAAAAATAGTGGTAATATGTAGAAATACTAGGGTTCTATTTTGGGAAATAGTCTTAGTTTTCACTGAATACACAGTTCTTTTTTAATTGGCAAGTCATAATTATATATATTTATAGGATACAATATGGTGTTTTGACATATGTATACAATGTGTTGTGATTAAGTCAAGATAACATATCCATCATATCCCTTACCTATTATTTTTTATGATGAGCCATTTGAAATTTACTCTTAGTTATTCTGAAATATATAACATGTTACCATTGATTATAGCCACCTTGATGTTCTATTTTTAATGTTTATTTTTTATCATTACTTCTTCTTTTTTTTTTTTTTTTTTTTTTTTTTTAGAAAGAGTCTCACTCTCTTGCCCGGGCTAGAGTGCCGTGGCATCAACCTAGCTCACAGCAACCTCAAACTCCTGGGCTCAAGTGATCCTCCTGCCTCAGCCTCCCGAGTAGCTGGCACTACAGGCATGTGCCACCGTGCCCAGGTAATTTTTTCTATTTTTAGTTGTTTGGCTAATTTCTTTCATGTATAGTAGAGACAGGGTCTTGCTCTTGCTCAGACCAGTTCTTGGTCTCGAACTTCTGAGCTCAAACAATCCTCCCGCCTCGGCCTCCCAGAGTGCTAGGATTACAGGAGTGAGCCACTGCGCCTGGCCTCCGTTACTTCTTAAAATCTAAGGAAATAAAGTAGAAAACAATTTATAAGTGGAGGATGTACTGTGCACTGTGACTATTAAAAGCACAGAGAAAACTAGTTTAACATGGAGATGTTAGGTGTTTAGAAAGGCTCCTGGATTAGCAAAATGAATTCTGTTCACCAACCCAAAACAATCTGTCATTGTACAAAGACATCAACTCGACTCAAACCGACTTTGTATTATACATCTTTTCAGCGACTTCCAAAAGTAGGGATGATGATTGTTAAATGTATGAATGTTAAATAAAAGTTTACTATATTTTAATTCGAGCAAACATTTATTGAGACACTCCGGGCACACATAGTACATACTTCTAATATCAAGAATTTGCCAATGTTTTATGCAAGTGTAAGATTCTTCCTGAGAGCCTACGCAAGTGCCACTCATGCTGTGACTCAAACTTTAAGTACCTATTGAGATTTGATCTTTACTCTTTATTCTGCAAAAAATATCAATTGTACTTACTGCACACTAAGTCCATGTTGTGTTCAACAATTACTTCCAGAATGATGTATCTGAAATTTCACAGTAATTATAAATGCTTATGTTCATTTTATTCCCAACTCATTCATTACCTAGGGCTATGAGTTAACCATTTCCTTAATATATGTTACTTCAGTTTTACCAAAAACCTTCGAGCCCTTATATTTACAAACTAATGGGATAGAGACTATGAGAACATAAAGATAAATAAGATACATTTTACTATCATTTATGTCTAGCAAGAGAGGATGTGATAAATCATAATATCAAATTGTCAAGTGCTATCAAGAGAGTCTATAGGTTACTTATTGCTTTATTCCTTCAGTGCCTGCAATTGTAATATGCTTATTAAATACAAATATTAATTAGTAGAAATCTTCTACAGTTTTTTAGTAAGCTTTTTATTTTAGAATAGTTTTAAACTTACAAAAAGTTGTGATTATTGTAAAAAGAATTGCTTATATCCATTCCCCCTTTCTACTAATATCTTATATCACTGATACATTTGTCACAATTAACTGACTAATATTGATATGTTATTATCCACTGAAGTCCAAAGGAAGGAACAATGCACAACCTACACTGAAATAGTAGAATTCTGCTCTGCTTCATTTAAGGAAAGTATCAGTATACATTATCTAGAATGCTTCTGCGTAGGAGACTTTTCTCTTCTTCACCATTTATTTTGTATTCTATCTTTGGTTAATTATAATATGGACTCACGGATGTTTATTTTATACTTTGGTTTAAAATCCAGTACTGCTTTATTTACTTTGTTAAATTATTCTAACTTTGGCCATTAGAAACTTTTAGTTGGTGCTTATGTCCCTTTAACATACTTCCATCATTGTGTGTGCATGTGTGTGTGTGTGCTTGTGTGTATGTTTTGAGCTCTTCTTTTCTTTCTGGTACTACAAGATGCTCCAGCCTTATTTATTTATTTATTTTTCCTGTCACAGGTCTAGAAATGGCCATTTTTTTCTAGGAGTTCTGGGTCCTCTTTTTGAAAAATGGCAGTAGACACTAATATCTATGCACTAGATGTGCTCATTGTTATGGGGGTGTTGCTGTTTTTGAGATCTCTCAGCTGACAGAGCAAACGGATACATGTGTATACACTAACCTATACACGCACACGTATTAACGAATATTTGTATATCTATAGTGAGCTAAACATGAGCTTATACAGTTGTTTCCAACTCTAACCCATCCTGCATGGATCATTCTAGCCTGTTTCCATTGCTTGTTTTTAATCTTGCATTTCAAAAGTTGGAAACATGGCTCCCACTGTACACCATTCACTTACTTAGTAGTTTAATTTCAGTATACATGTATAGTGATTTCAGAAGTGTGAACCCATATCAATATAAGAAGATAGAAAAAAATATTCCTTTATCAACTGGAGTACAGTTCTTATGTGCAGACCCATATTCCTTTAGTCTTAGAGACTCCACTTACTTCCAGAGTCACTTAGATCAGCATCCTTTTCTCCACTCTTTCGATGAGGTTGTTCCATATATTTGTTCTACAGATTGTTTTCTTTGTCACATTCTGCATTCCACTCTGAGATCCCCCAAATCTAAATAATTTCTGTTTTAATTTGCATATATTGGGGTATACTTTTTGCCATAAATTTATATGGACTTGTACAAATACAGTGTCATGTATCACTATTACAGAATCACCCAGAATGGTTTCACCACCCAAAAAAATCCCTTGGCAACCACTAATCAGTTGGCTATCTTTACTGTTTTGTCTTTCTCAGAACACCATATAAATGAAACTATACAATATGTACTCTTCAAACTGGGCATTTCACTTAATATTATGCATTTAATATTCATCCATGTTATTGATAATAGTTCATTCCTTTTATCATGGAATAGTGTTCTGTTGTATGAATGTGCCACAATTTGTTTATTCATTCACCTACGAAGGTCATCTTTGTTGTCAACGGTTTTTGTCAATTATGAATAAAGCTGCTACAAAAATTTGCATACAGGTATTTTTTTTTATTTTGGCATCATTTTAAAGTTTTTATTCTTTTTATTCTTAAGATAAACCTTGAACTGGAACAAATTCTTCTCCATATTTTAGTGTATTTCACTTCCTAATACAAGTGAAGTACATAAAAGTGCTTCACTACAAAATTGTCATCTCAAATGGTTACTTTTCTGGCTACAAGTGCATTTTAAATTCCAAATTCTGCCTTCACAGGTGGCTTTCTAACCTAATCCTTTAAACTTATCCCCTGTTTGATGTTGTACCATTGATAATTACCCTTTATATTGTCTGTCAGCTAGTTTTGTGTAGATAGACACCAGTTGTTTTGATCAGACAGAATGCTTTTAATTTCTCTATTAGATTTCCCTGCAGAACTTTTTTGAATGGTTTACTAAACTCTAAATAAATTATGTCTTCTGAATTGGTTTCTGATTATATCAAGAGTCAAGGAAGGCTTTCAGTTTTGTCTGACATGTTCAAGTCTAATTGTCAAATACTCTATGTCAGCCAGCAGACACTTTGTCCCCAAAAGAGGGCCTTTGGTACATTCACTAATGCAACTATAAATTTTGATGGATTCCTAATAAGAGGATTTTTTTTTCCCCAAATGTGTCTGGCCAAACATTATTCAGGTATGAGTAATTCTGTCTTTATCTTCTCTCTACTATAAAAATGATTGTGGCTTTACCAACTTATGCCATTTATTTTCATCTCCACTCTCTGCAAAGTATTTTGCTTGTTGTGTCCTATTGATATTTTTGATGTAGAATCTGGAAAAGAGGTGAGAAGAAAAGAAGTATGAAGGTTAGGGAGCTGGTATAGACTCATTTGCTGCTGTGGTGAAGGAGGAAAATGATAAGAACAAACTGGTGATTTTTTTTGTAAGAAGATCCACTATATCATGCTCAATAAATGGAAGCAAAACACTTGAGCCAATTCAAAAGGATTTTTGGTTCCTTAATTGTGTTTTCTGGAATGTGACACTGCCCTAAGATTGGATCAAGTGGTTGACAGCTTCAAAGAGGTTATGTAAATGTCTCTATGTCTCATTAAATGAAATCACAAACAAGCATCACAACAGTAACAGGAAATGCACCTACAATCAAGATAACATAAGTTAGTGTAAAATGCAGGCATAAAATGAAATAGAAATCTGAGGTAATTTGCTAAGCGATTCAGTTTTTTATTTTTTTAAAGTAGCATAATTAGGAATTTCAAAACTAGAATTATTTACTTTGGGAACCTGGAAGGTACTAAAAAAGCACTTCTTAACTTTGTCTTAGCTGTTGCTATTTTGCTATAATTTGGGGAGGATTCTGGATCTTTCTCCTCTGAGGAGACATCATAGAAAGAAAACACAATAGGAAGTCCAGACCTGGCCTAAGTTACTTCATGCAGGTGATTGACTTTGCCATCATAGACAGTAAGAACATAGGCAGGATTGAAGAATTTGAAATTCTTGTCATAATTGTGGCTCTGAAGAACCCTGCAACCTTGGGTAACTCACTTAACCACCGTGGTCCTCAGTTTTCCCATCTGTAGAATGAGTTCAGATAAGATGATCCCTTGGATACTAGTGTTCAGTGTCTATCATTTAAGCATTTTGAAGTACACAATACAGCACCAGAAACCAAAAGATTTGACTTCCAGGACCACATATGCTGTTTACTTGCAGGCAGCTTATGACAATCTCCATCAAGAATCTGCAAACTACTACACATGAGCCAAATCTGGCTGCCTGTGTCATTTTGTAAATAAAGTTTTATTGGAACACAGCCACACCCATTGTTTTACATATTGCCTGTGGCTATTTTTGAGCTACAATGTCAGAAATGAGTAGTAGCTAATATCAGAGATGACAAACAACATATATATGGCCTGCAACACCAAAAATATTTACAATCTTGTCCTTTACAGAAAAAAAATAGCCAAGCTCTGCTCTATGTAAATATCAATTTCTACATTTTCAAATGGGGGAAATTATACCTATTTTGACCAACTAAACGGACTATTGTGACAATAATTCAAAAAATAAATAAATAAGAAGGCGCTTTGGAATATTACAAATATTGGAATTTTTCTTTAAAATATATGATTATTTCAGAATATGAAACTGATGGTGTATTATTGTCCTTTCCACCTATTAATTTCAAGATCATGTAACCTGCATTTATCTTTTATTTTTCTCTCTCATCACTGCCAGATCTACTCCTAATATACGCAGGGTCTCTAACAAAATTGCATGTAAAACATTATGGCCACTAGCCTGACACGGACCCCCACCCCAACCTCTAACTGGCACTTCAAAGAACTAGAGTGCATGTATATTAACACTCCACCTTACATTGTATTATCCACCCCTCTATCACTAAAATTACCCCTTCGCAAACCTTTGGACTAGAGATGCCAGCTACCCTTAGATGGTTATTTGGGGAAAGGGGTTTTCACAAGTCCTTGAAGAAGGCTTAAGTCTTTACAGAAAAGAACAAAGTTGGAGGAGGACCAGAGGACAACCCTCTAAATCCTGGAACTCAGGATGCCTGGGTCTAACAGCAGGCAGTACTGCTCACGCTTCCTTCTTCCGCCTAATCCAGGCTACTATTAGCTCTTATGTAGAAGATTGTAACGATTCCCTAACTGTCCTCTCCATAAGTATTTGTCCCTCTCATTTTTTTAAACCTTCTGTGAAAGTGATGATTCCAAAAGGCAAAATTACTCTGATCAACTCCCTAACCTTCATTATCCTAAGAACACGAAGAGACCGCTAAAGGTTTTAAAGAGAAAGACTTAAAGGTTTGTGTATTCTGGCCTGGCCTACCTCATCAGCTTCATCCCATGCCACTATCCTCTGTGTGCTGGACATGTGCCCTGTCAGTGTGTTAATTGAGCCATGTTTCTTCTAGCCACAAGGTATTTGCTTGTGCTCTTTCCTGGGCCTGGCATGCTATACTTCCATCTATCATAATTGCCTCAGTTAACCCTTCCCCTTCCTTCAGATCTTCTACTTTAGGTCAATTCTTTCCTTATATATTTTTTGTTTCTCAACCTTAACTGAATATTAGAATCCTCCATACTAATGCCTAAACCCTAACCCAGACAAATTAAATCAGATATATATGGTAGAGGGGGAGGTCTGAGTAATATTACAAAGCTCTTCAAGTGACTCCGATCTGAAGACAGGTGTGATAGTAGTTGTTGTATATATTGTCATGTAATCAGGCACATGAACTTCTCTTTCATAATCACACAAATCACAAGAGAAATCCAGAAATATGACAAATGTCTGTCTCACTGCTTTGTATGCTCCATGAGGTCAGCACCATCCAGTAATCCATTCATTCATTTGTTAGTTATTTTTTGCACATTTATTTGATGGGGATGAAACCATCAACAGTATCGTCATATATTTTCTGTCCCAGAATTTACCTCTGGGGGCATTGTAGTGTTTCAGTGTATATTTAATGGATGACTGAATAAATATTCTTTTGTTTTCATGTTGATTTTTATAAGAATTTAAGATTCTCCTCTTCCTGAGATAACTCTTCATTTCCTCCTAAAATACTTATAACAATGGAGTTCTGAGCTGAGCTTTTCAAGCACTTTAAATAATTGCTCAACTTCCAGCTTCATATTGTCTTTTATGACAGTCATTGAATTTCTTAATTATTGCATTTTGTCTTTCCCTGTAGCTCAGATAATAAAACTATAGTCTGGATTACCACTCTCCAGACAGAAGAAAAAATAAAAAATAGCTTTCTTCATTATTATGTGACAGTGCTACGTCACCATTTCTCTCTGTCTTTGGAAATAAATTGTTGGCAGATCTGTAATTTCTTCGGTCTACTTGTTGGAACCCTTGGCAACATGTCACCTGTTCCAGCAGATTTTTATATTCACAGCACAATTCAGAGCTCAGGAAGAATTTTTCACTGATTTCTTCCAGTCATTAATCATTGCCTACTGCCTCACTAGCGGGGAACCATCTCAGTCTACACATGTGCATTCAATTAAAGGTTGATTGTTTCATTTTATGGATTATCTGGCTACAGTGTGTTGTTCTATTTTCCCTATGCATTCCTCTCCAAACCTCATTTTCTATCTCAATTCTTAATGTTTTTTTTTTTTTTTCCAACGGAAGCATGAGGATTAGAAAAGTCAAGATAAAGTTAGTCTTTAGAGCTTTGTTAGTAAATCTACTAAAAAATGGGGGAATAATCAAGCAATTACTTATGGAATCAATGGAGTATATGATCATTGCATTTCCTCTGCTCTTCTCATCTTAATTTCTGGAGGAGAAAAGCAGCATAGTGGAATAAGAAATTGCAGTAACCTGTGAGTCAGGAAGATTGGCTTTGAATCTGGCCTGTGCCACATAATATTTGTGGTCTGATTTTTATTTCTTTCCTTCCTTCTGCTATCTCTGGGCTTCTTTTGTTCTTCTTCTTTCTAATTCTTTGATGCAAATGTTAGGCTACTTATTAGGGGCTTTTCTTTCTTTCTTTTTTTTTTCAATGTAGGCCTTTCTTGCTATAAACTTTTCTCTTAAAACAGCGTCCCATAGGTTTTGTCGTGTTGTTTTTCTTTGGCATTTGTCTCAAGACATTTTAAAGTTTCTTTTATGATTTCTTCTTTGGTTCATAGGTTGTCTAGTATCATGCATGTTTAATTTACACGTGTGAATTTTCGAAGATTCCTCTCGTTATTGATTTTTAGTTTCATATCACTGTAGTTGGAAATAATAGTAGATGTAATTTCAGTCTTCTTAAATTTGTAAAGACTTGTTTTGTGGCATAACATTTGGTCTGTATTGGAGAATGTTTCAGGTGCACTAGAGAAAAAAATGTGTATTCTACTGCTGTCACGTGGAAAGTTCTATATGTTTCCTATAATTGAATTATCTATATAACAGGGCTATATCATTGAACAAATATCAGGGGGTAAGGATATTTTTTGTTTGCAAATATTTCTAGAGTTATTACACATTAATCTGCATTCTTATATGTAAGACACCACATAGACACATATCAGAATTTTTGTGACTTAATTCTTAATAAGAATACATACTCACAACATTGGAAGGGAACCTAGAGAGCAACTTGGCAAACTTCTTCCCCTGTACTTGAATTACGGTTCATAACAATTGTATCCCCAGGAGCTACTGATTTGTATAAAGTGAACTATGCTCAAAGGAGGCAAACTTTTTTGCTTTTCATTTTTCTCAAGTCCTTGACAGAAAGTGAAAAACAAACAAACAAACAAACAAACAAAAAACTAGAATAATATGCCTGACTCTAGACATCATCCTACAAACTAATAATATGCTACCTCACATCTGCTGCAGAATGGGTAATAAGATGATGGCAGCCAATGAAGGTTGGGTCCATATGGTTCACTTGGGTTGGATGAAGGTTAACTCTACTTCCTGTGGAGCAGCCATTGAGTTCTATCCTATAGGTAGAAATCATTTAAGGTTCTATTCACCAGAGAAACAGTATATTTAAATAAAAGAAAAAATAGCATCAGTTAAAGTAGTAGATCTTAAAATAAAAAGAGAGACTCAAATTTGATATTAGACTCCCTGTACATATGTCTTACAGAGGGTGCATGACCAGGTTGTTAGGGTAGAATTCACATAATGCAGAAGCAATTGGCAAGAAAAGCATTCTCATAAAAGAATTCTTTCCTAGATAATATGGAATAGTTTCTATGTATTTCAGAGAGATAGCCATTTGAGAGATAGGTTATTGAGATTTTGGAAGTTTCTGTCTTTATTTACTTATCTTTTAATTAATCTTTTTCTATGTAAATTCAAAACCCTATGTAGTTCTATATTAAATTCTCCAGAAAAACAGAAGCAGTTGGGAGTGTGTGTATGTGTATACGCACATATACATACATTACACGATATATACATACACACATGAATATACATACACACACATATACTGAGAGAGAGAAAGAGAGAGATTTACTACAGGAACTGACTCACATGACTCTGAAGGCCAGGAAATCCTAAGATCTGCCATCTGCAAACCAGAGAACCAAGAAAGCTGGTGATGGGATTCAGTCTGAGTTCAAAGGCTTAAGAAACAAGAGCATTGATGTCTGAACACAGGAGAAGATGGATGTCTTAGCTCAAACAGGGAGCAAATTCATTCTTCCTCTGCTTTTTGTTTTTTTTCAGGCCTTCAGTGGATTGGATGATACCATCTGCATCAGTGAAGGTGATTATCTTTACCCAGGTCTACTGATTCAAATGCTAATCCTATCCGGAAACTCTCATCACTTTAATCCTTTCAAGCTGAAACCCTAAATTCATCATCACAAGTATCTACTGCAGGTCTCTTTAAAGAAGAGATGTTCAGATCTCTAGCCTACTGTTTAAAATAGGTTGTCTGTTTTTATATTAATGTGTAGAAGTTCTTTATTTATATTCTAAAATGGAGCCCTTTTCTTGATTATATTTTTTACAAACCTTTTTCTCACTCCGGGTAATCTTTTCATGAACTGAATTTAACAGACATCATTAAATTTAAGGTAGTCCAGTTTATAGATGTTTTACCCTTTGGTTGATATTTTTTTCTGGTCATATTGGGAGACAAACTTTACTTACCTCAAGGTCATAGACATCGTTAGCCATGTTATCTAATAGAAACATTATTATTTTAGATCTAGAATCTACCTACAGTTAGCTGCATAGAAGGTGGGGAGTGTGTGTGTGTGTGTGTGTGTGTGTGTGTGTGTCTGTGTAGCGTAAGATAAACAAGGTAGAGAACAATCAAAATTTTTTTCTACTTTGAATGACCATTTAACACATCAATAATCATGAAAAAGTTTATCATTTTCTCATTATTTTGCAAAGTCGTCATTGTCATGAAAAAGTGCCCAGGTATGCTGGTTTTCTTTCTTTGTTTCTATTCTATTCTATTTGTCTTTTTACCATATCGTTGGCTAACACAACTCTGTCTCAATGTTGTTGCTTTGTAACAGTTCTGTTATCCAATAGTGTGAGTCCTATAACTGTTCTTATTCAAGATTGTCTTTCCTTTTCATGACACTTTACATTTACAGTTTTTATAAAATATTGTATCTACACAAAGCACACATGTTGCATAGTGCAAAAATCATGAGTAAGCTCTTTCCACAACTAGGGGCTCATTAGCTAGGATAAGAGAAAGGACAGCAGAGAGATGTGCTGATGGCCGAATCATTGTACTGCCCCGGCTATTGCTAGTCTGACAGCCACAGGAAATTGTTTGTAGGCTTCAGAGGAGTGAGAAAAAGTCATGACAAGGATGATTAGGACTTGCCTGATGAATGTTGATCCCAGAGCTCTATGAACAAGCAATTTCAACTATCCACACTGGTTCTTTGAATAGATTTATGGCACTTTTATTTGGAGAAATACAATATAAAGAGGTGATGGCAGTAATAATAGAATAATAAAATAAAATATCATTAAAAAACCATCAAATGGGTAAGATGCCCAATGAGAAGTTGGAAATAAATTGAGCTATGCATAATTATCAGCACAAATGTATGCAAAGAAACAGAATGCAAGATTTGAGTATAAAATTAGTGGATGAATCAAAATATATAAAATATTTCAATAATAGGGAAGTTGATCAAATTCTATAGTTAATATAAAAATATAATGGGGCATAGTCACATATAAAGTAGTGGACACCACCTGTTTGGGTCTTTTTGCCCTTTCCACGTGGAAGGCTTGAAAATATCTTCATGTCAGGTGCACCACTATCCTTATGTAGAAGAATATACAAACTGTCTTGTCCCAATTATCTTTGAATAACAAAATTCTATAATTAACTCTTCTGGTTCTTATTTCATGCCCACCAATGAACCATCTTATTATATTTTGAATATTAGTAAACTAACAGGAAGAGAATGTGCAGGTTGGTCCAGATGAGCTTTCCAAAAGACCAAAGAGGCTATTTGGTGTTTGGTTTATAATTATCCTCAAGGTTTATAGCTACCATAAATCTGTCTTTATAAACCCTACTGATCCAGAGATCATAAAGATTCCAAGTCACTGAGGTTGCATTCACCGTGATGACAGTAAACTAATAAATATGTGATATCCAGAGAACTCTTGTCTTGGAAGCTGTTAGGAGACCCTTAAATGGGGCCTGAGCCATCACGTTGCTCCATTTCCTTTTTTTTTCCTTCTCATACCAACAAGTAATGCTTGATATAGATGTACCTGATATTCTTAACTCCAAGTTTCCGACACACTTCTCGTAACTTAGCCTTCATCTACGTAATAAAGGAGAATACTATTTAGCAGCTAAGAGAGAACAGAGATAAAATTAAACTATTGAACTTATTTCATTAATTGGTATCTTGTAATTCAAGTCTCATTTGATCAAGATTATCGAAACCTAGAGAAGTCTTTGCATGTGGAAAGGAGATAACCTCAATTACGAGAGCTTTCCCTAGGTATATCAGCCAAGGTCCAATAAAAAACCAACAAACAAAAAAACGCCATTCTGAATTTCTGAAACACAGAGAAATAATGGAGGAAATTATTTATTTAGTTGATGAAACTTACAAAGCCAAATAGGAGACCATAAGGCATGTCAGATGCTAGCAATGCAAGGAAGCATCTACCATTCCAAGCTTAAAAGAAAAAACAAACTAGAGGTATTTCAACATGTGCAATGGAAAATGGAGACAGGTGGGTCATTCAGGGGGAATAAGAGCTATAAAGGGAGAAGCTTCCTGTTGAAGACAGGGACCATAAAGACTCTGAATTTTTGTTTACTAATTTTCAAATAAATGTTTTATTAATATTTGTGAATAATTTTATATATACAGAAAAGTTTCAGAGATAGTGTGAATGATTCCCACATAAACTTCACCCCTCCTGTTATCAAATATATCCATAACATATTATTAACTAATCTCTAGATTTTATCTGGATTTCACCATTTTCCATTAATGTCCTCTTAGTGGTCTCAGAATCTAGTGGAGGATGCCATATTGCATATATTAATAATTTTTGTTTTCACTTCTCTGGATTGACCTTTCCAATGATTGAAGCCAGGCAGAGACCAGCTGATTGAAGAGATGGGAAATGCAGCCTGCAGGGGTAAGTTCACCTGTGGTTCAGGAGAAGATATGTCATAGTACTGAGGACCAACAGGACCAAGATTAGCACACCAAGTTATACCCTCTTTTTGTACTTACAAATTCTTTGAAGTTTTGGATCGACAGCACTCTTAACACTAATGCCACATATGCATTGTTAATCGTCTGCACAACCACCTCTCTGCCCTTGGGTCTCAGAAACACTAATCAATAAAATGATAAGAATTTAAACACAAGTTTATTTAGTACTTCCCACTTGGTCTGTTGAAGTTCTGAAATTAACATAGTCATTTCTTAACTCTATACCCAGACATCAAAGTTTATAGACCATGTTAAATGCATCACTTTTATAACTAAGGTTAGATAAACCACTCCAATTCTTGGATACTTAGTTTATTCACTAACAAAATGAGAGGAATTTCATATGATCTTAAAGTGCTTAATTCAGGCAGAGATAAGGTCTACTTAAATTCTGTTTATCTTTTAACAGTGTCCAAAGTCCAGCTAGAAATTGACTTTACCATCTTCCTTCCTGCTGGGTGAAGTGGTTAGGTGCCATGTTCAGACTGATAGTCTCCAATGGCTCATGCTTATCATTCGAGATGCATATAAGAAAACTCAACAGCCTGGCTCTGCCATTCCAAAAGAAGAAAAAAACATGTTATAGGATCATGAACCTTGATTTCTATGTTAACTTATCAAAAATGTGCTTGCCTCACATGGATTCTTCAATTAAAATAATCAGTTACTGGACCAGAGCCAACAGGGCAGCAATGACAGAGAAAGGAGAGCTCTTGGTTCTCTTCCCTGCTTTCCCCACTGGACACCACATCATCACTAGATATGACAACAGTACCCAAAGGTGTGTGTTTGGATAAATGGCCTGGGGGGTTGCATTCCAGAGACATAAAAAGTGAAACATATATTCTAAAGGAGTTTTTCTTGTTCTTGCCAGGGAAAGGGGGACTCCAGTTTCCAGGAGTTTCTCTTTATTAACTATGAGGCTTCAATACCAATATAGAGTGCAAGGATAAGAGAGGATATAAAACAAATCACACAAACATCTCCAAAGGGGGAAATGAAAAACAGAAAGGGCACACTGACTCAAGAAGAATGACAAATCCAGGAAATTTATTGTGTGCAATTACCTGTTCCCTGCTTACAAACACCAGTCTGAGTGCATCTCCATTTATTCTCAATTATTAATGTCAGAAGTGTAATTTTGACTCGTCCTCTTCCCTTCTTTCATGAATGACCCTTTTGGCTGGCTGTTGACTTCTGTCTCCCTGTCGTCCCACTAATGGCATTCTGTAGAATATCTTGACAGAGATATCTGGCGTGACTAGAAGGCTAGTAGATTCACTGTGATTTCCAATCTTTCTTAGCAATTTGCTCCTCAACCTTCTGGCGACATAACAAGCCCAGGGCAGTACTTATTGCTTTGCTGTAAGTGGAAGCACGGCGAGTTCTGTTTTTTGGCCTAGTGTCATTATTGCAATTGGATGTTTAATCCAGAGGATGGACTACAGTTATTTGTCATAAACAAGGGCCCTCTTGTTTGAGAGACTCGATTTTGTTAATAATTTACTACACTAACTTTGAACACAGAATGTCTGTGTTTCAAAGTACTAGTACAGCTTGTGGAAAGATATGTCACAGAGGTGCCCAAACAAGGCCAAAATGATCAGCAACTGCCTGTTTGCAAAGCAACAGGCAGTATTATCACTTCCTTTGGCCCTCTGTGTATAATTAAATGAAAAAATAATTTAACTGCCCCCTTTTCCATTTTGGGAGGATGATGAATTTAATTGCTGAGACTAGAATAGAAAAAGTGGCTTTGGAAGTAACACATAGGACTGACAAAACATTTTTTTGTTCATTTTCCCTAACTTTTTTCTGTTGGAGGTGTTTAAAATTTCTAATGTAAGTAAGGTCTCGGAAGAAATTTCTCACTGAGTTATGGCCTCCTGTGTTTGATGACCTCTATCTTCATTTTAAAATTGGCTGCAATGTTTACATCTTGAGAAAATTTTCTGGCAGATTGTTTCAACCTCTGTCACCAACTGAGGAATTTCAGAATCCAAGTATCTATGGCTCAGAACATTTTCTATGGAGATTTAAAAGTAAATTATGTTTATATCTGTAGTCAGACAGATTTGGGTAAAAAAATTCTGGATTGTTGAATTGTTAGCTGAATGAACTTGAGCAAAATTCATAATTTCAAGCATTACTATCCCTATTTTCCAAATAAAGAATCTAACTGTCCTAAACATACACATTAGCCTAGGCCTGCACAGGTTCAGGATCATCAAAATTATTGTCTTCCACTCCACATCTTGTCCCACTGGAAGGCTTTCAGTGGCAATAACATACGTGGAGCTGTCATCTCCTATGATAACAACATCTTCTTCCGGGATACCTCCTGCAGGACCTGCCTGAGCCTCTTGCACAGTTAACTTGTTTTTTAATAAATATAAGGAGTATACATTAAAATAGTGATAAAAAAGTGTGGGTATAATAAATCATAAACCAGTAACATAGTCATTTATTGTTAGTATTATTACGTACTTACAAAATTGTATGCGCTATGCTTTTATACACCTGGCAGCACAGTAGGTTTGTCTACACCAGCACCACCACAAATACATGCATGGTGCTTTGCCCTACAACTTTACCATGATCATGAAGATAGGAATTTTTTAGCTCCATTATAATTATAATGGGACTACTACCAAATATATGGTTTGCCATTGACTGAAATGTCATTATGCCACACGTGACTGTATATATAAAGTTCCATTGTAATACTCTACATATGCAGTTTATTGTGATATTCCAGAAATTAAACGGTGCTAAATTTCAAGCTTCCCCAGGCCCAATAAATAGTGAGTGACCATAGTTAACTGAATAAAGTCCCTCACAGATTCCTTAGAAGAAATAACCTACTAAGCTGTTACTCCTGCCAAACAAAAGCTGCATCTGGACGACTTCCACCTTGAACCCCGTTGCTATGAGCATTTTGTAAAGACCCCAAGGTCTGAACCATGCTTCCTCTGTGTTGTCTGAAGGGTATATCACTGAAGCAGACATGTGTTCCCCGTGGGATATTAATCTAAGGAGATTTTTGATAAAATTGAGGCCGTGCAGTGTGCGTGTGGACTGGGGAGTTGCGGAGATGTAACACATTCCGTGAGACACATTCTGTGTCTATTTGTATGACTGTGTCAAAGTTGTTCCGGCAAAGCACAAATGCAAGAGTTATTTAAGCCTCAAAGGTTGGGGTTCCAAGAACAAAATAGATGATGTAGGACTATAGATGAAAAAAATACATAAGCCTGGTAAATCACTACCACAGCCAGTTCAGCTGGGATTTAATCATTCACTAAGGCAATTTCCAGAGCAGGTAAGATTATCCCAAGCAGATTCCCATAGAAATTTCAACTCAAGCAATTAGAACAGATACAGAAGTAGCTGGAAGATTCACTATGAAGCATGGTAGATGTTAATAAAACCCTCTTCATAGTAATATGTAGTTATGTATCAAGGATCCTAAAAATGTCATAGTCTTAATCTAATAAATAATTTTTAAGACATAAAGCACCATATCCAGTATGTGAAAAATACAAACACACCAAGAAAGGTTTAATGTATGATAATGGTGTTTATAACAAAGACCAGGCTGCAACCATCTGTTATTAGATGTTGCGGTTAAATAAATTTTGCTAAATTTATAGCTTATGAAATATAGTAGCACACAGATTTTGTTTATGTCACAATGTTATAAATCCATTCCAAATATTATTTGTATATTAGATGAAAAATGCATAGTAAAACATTACATAATATATATAGTAATATTCAGCTGTGTTAAACTTTGCAAAACATTATATATCTTAAAAGAAAGCACTGCTTATCTTTGGTTGAGATTAATCTCTTTTTTTTCTTTTCTGGATTTTAAAAAAATGGTATGTAAATTTTGTCTACATCTGTTATCGTGAAGGAAAAGGAAGATGCAGTTGATAAAACAAAAATAAAAAGATGATAATTCTGGTGAAAGAACTGTAAAAATGTATATTGGACTCTACTGAATGCCATGTAAACAACTCTAATTACTAACTGCCGGGAAAGTATCAGAACAGCATCAGGTGATTGATAGCCCTTGCTACCTTCTAGAATGAAGAGAGAGGGAGAAAGCACTTAAGAAAATGTACAATAAAGGAAAGCGAAGACAGTAGAAAGGGCTAGCACACGCCTGGAGAATCTGACCAGAGAGAACCAGATGGCTTAACAGCACCATCCCTTTTGTGGTTCATGATTACAAAATAAGGTATTATAAGGAAAAAAAATCCTTATTTATAATTGACCAATTTCATGGTTAAGTGAGGTTTTCATTATTATTATTATTATTTGCTTGGGAAATGGGTGCTCTACAGAAGCAGGAGCAGGGGCAAGGCTGGAACCTTGCATTCAAACAGGCTTCCTGAATTTTAGCATATTTCTTATCTTTTTTTAACCTTATCAAACACAGGGATCCAATAAATATCTTCTCTGATTTATTCCTCGTGTTGTCTTGCAAATAAAATTAAATTATGGATGTGAGTTTCAGAAACGTAATGTGTTCCTATTGCAAGGGTTTTCCAGACACCCAAAGTATACCTTTGTACAGAAGTGGGCCTTCAAGTACCACTGAAAGGTTCTAAGTGGGGTTTGAAGTTGCCCAATTACAGCCTTTCAAATGAATCAAAGACAAAGTCTCATAATCTTCTTCTCGGGACACAGTCTGAAGCTCTTTGGTGGGAAGGAGATGAGAAGAAAGAGCAATTGTATCTCTATAAGGATTATTAAATAAGAAATGGCACTGGGACATCACAGGTATAAGGGTAAACAAGCTCTGCTCATCCCTTGTCTTGATTCCTTTTTTTTTCCCCCTAAATAAATCCAGAAAATACACAAAAGGCTTTTACTTCAAGGAAGTTGAAAGAATGTCCTTTGCCTCTTTGTTGCATTTAGCCTTTGTTCAATGGATAATCAAAGAAGCAGAGATTTTTTTTTTCTCCCAGAGTGTTAAACTTCATCTTTCTAAAACAACTACTGAAATTTTAAATCTCTGAAAATATGCCTGAGGAAACCAACTTTTGTTTTTGTGAGTATCTGTATAGATCCTAAGTGTAATTGCTTAAAATATGAACAAACTCTTATACAAAAGTCTTAGCTGACAATTATTCTGTTTAAGAATACTAAAAATAGGTACCTAGTCCTGTCTGGCCTGTGAAGTTTCTGCCAAAAAGTCTGCTGTAGTCTGATGGGTTCTCCTTTGCAGTTACCTGATGCTTTTGTCTCACAGCTTGTAAGACTTTCTCCTCTACTTTGACTTTAGCCAGACAGATGCAATGTGTGTCATGGTAATTCCTATTTGCAATAAATCTCCCAGGAGTTCATTGCCCTTCTTGTATCTGGATGTTTAAATCTCCAACAAAACCAGGGAACTGTCCTAGATTATTCTCTCAAATCCACTCTCCTTGATATCAGCAAGAATGGATTAACCATTTTAAGTAGACCCACCAGTAATGAGAACTTCAACCCTCACTCTTCCCCATGAGGCAGTTTTCATATCTAATTTTACAGGTAAAAACCTGGCTAGTTTATACAATTTCACGTAGTGAGCCTTGCTTTCCATCTCTATTAAACTAACTCTCTTGCTTTAAATTTGGTGCTCACTCTTGTCAATCAATGTCCTCCACATGTTATTCTTCCTAGGGGAATCATATTCTTCCCCTTCTAGCTAAATCCTATTTATACTTTAGATATTAACTTCTATACTACTTTTGGGAACATTTCCTAGCCTTCCCACTCTGAAGCTGTTAGGTATTCACTTTTATACTTTCATATTTTTAGTGATTTTATTTATAAATGTTCCGATCAAAAAATAAAACTCCAGTAATTGTCTTCTATAATACTTAAGAAAATATTGGTTTAATCAACACTGTGCATTTTCTGGGGAAAAGACATAGACACACAGACAGTAGGCTCCTCCGTGAAGCCTTGGCACTTTACTTCTGCCACTTGTATTGTTTGTTTATTCAAATAAATTGTGTTTGTTTCCAACCTTACATATTCCATTCATACTTTTTAGTGCAATTATTTGCTACATTTCATTGTGTTTATGTAATATTTAATTAGAGTACAGAAGGAAAGAGTTGTCACATTTATGAAAACAAAATGGAATATTTTACAAAGATGCAATAAAAAACAATGCAAAAAAACAGTGTTGCCACTTTAGGTGAGCATGAAGCAATACAGAAGAGTGAGAGAAATTCCAGATGGATGACGTTCTTATTTTACAAATGTAAGTTCTTGTCCCATTTTTGATGAAACTAAAATCAGAAATTAAATTATGTGTGATCAATTATGTGTGAAATATGTGTGATGTATTCCATGTGAGAATCATGTTATAAAAAGGCAAGTTTGCATTCTAATCAACAAGCAGATATTCTAAGAAGATATATTTACCTTATATTAAAAGACTGATGAATGTACTTTTATATCTTTAAAATAAAAAATTTCTTTAAGTTTGGAATACTCGTTTTGATCCCCAGCTTAACCATATTTTTTGTTTTGCTAATCATATCAGTCAGGGTTCCTGCAGGAAACAAATGGAACACTGGGATGATTTAATAATGAGAATTTAATGAAGAGACATTTGCAAAGATTATGAGCCAGTTTAAGGAAAGCAACAATAGATGCATCCAACTCTTGGTGGCAAGCAGGATGCTGTTCACACACTTGGACCTAAAGAGTGAAGGAAATAAAATGGAGTTACTGAAACCAGGCAAGATCTGGAACCCTGAGAGAGAAGTTGCTTAATAGATGCTGCAGCAGCAGGTAAAGGAATGCAATCCTTGCCAGAACCACCACAACCATGCAGGGAGAGAGATGAGAGAGAAATATTCAGACTTCTTTTTCTTCTGGCTTTCCAGGCTCTAGCTGGTGCCTCTCATTGGCCCAAACTCAACTGGTACCCAAAAGAGCCTAGATAATGTGTCCCATAGATATCTGCCCTCCAGGGTCTACAGCAAGGCAAAAAAGGATGAAAACAGATGTGGGTGATAGAATAAGTACCAGTCCACTGACCAAGATCAGTCTCTATCATGATGGGTGAGTAGTTTTCCACCAAATTTATTTATGAAATACCTTCTCCGTTAGGTTGTAAAATGAGCTCTGTAAAATCAACAACGTGCCCATTTTGTTATGAGCCATAGTGAACAATAAATAAATACATCCCATAGCATGCAAAATCCCTCAAAGTTTCTTCCCTTACTGATGATTTTGAAAGAATACAAGCACAACTTTAAGACTGAATTGACTTTCACTGTTTTTTTTTGTTTGTTTGTTTTTTAATGCAAGATTGGTGTATGAGTTGGTGACAGGCTCTAGTTTAAGAGATTGCATTTTGTCCATTTGGTTTCTGCAAACACTGAAAGAGTGATTTTCTAGCATTGATTTTGATTACTGGCTGTGTGTGTTGTATTAGAACTGTTACCCTGATGGGAGAAGTGTTATTGTTAACGGCTCTCAGCTGTATGGTCCCTTCAGTAGCAAAGTTAACTTAATTAGTTCTCAAGACAACACTACATCTTCTGTTGTTTATCATTTTTTTCTTTCCTTTTCTACAACCCTATGCTAATTTATTTTACCACGCTCACAAAAGAGCTCCGAAAAGTAAATTATAGACTCTCACCATGCGGTTGATTTATAATGCTTTCCTAGAAGAAAACAACTCATGTAAAGCTCTGAGAATTAGGCATTCCTGTTATTTTTCTCAATATATTTTATTTTTTCCCTTTGTAATAGCACTTTGTCCCTTTGCATACATATGGCTCTAAGTATTAAGGCCTAGAAAAGTATTTTTATGCCTTAGATTAAGTAGAAAGCTAACAAATTTGAAAAAAAAATATGCTGGAAAAGAATAGGGCAAATGGCAAGACAGGTTTTAGTGGACATAAACTGTTAGATTTAGAAGACATTTTAGTTCTTGTCCAAACTCATTATTTTTTAAGTGACATTTCTGAGGCCCCAAAAGGAGAATTATATTGTCTACGGTAATGCAGAGCCCACATAGAAAATTCAGTCCCTCTCTGACAAGTGACACTGGAAGGATTTCAAAGTTGTCCCTTTCTAGTTAGGTTTCTCCATTTCCAAATCCAACTATCAAAACAACAAACAAAGTACTGACTAGGATGAGCTTCATTTAACAGCATGTTATTTTAGTGTAATGTCAAAATTTGAAGCCAGTTTGTTCCAGTCTCCAGTTGTTGTAAGCATCTCTTTCTACATCATTTTTTCCTTTCTATCTCACTGTCTTTTAAAATTTTTTTATCTCCTCAACAGTAAGTAGGGTGCTATGTTTTCCCCACAAAACATATATCATTTTGTGGGGGGAAAATATATATCACAGCTCCTTGCCCAAAGCTTTTTTCACTATACATTTTCACTGATTTTTTTTTTGAGCATCTTTCTATGCGTCAAATGATGTGTCATTTGAAGGAAAACATCTAAAATAAATATGCAATAATTTTATTTCTATGACTTTGCATGTTATGAAATGAGGAAAATGCCATAACAATTAACACACGGAAAACAAAACCTCAGTCATATTAAGCAGGAATGTCGTTTCCACAAAATTAAACAAGTCCAGATAGTCCTGACTTCTTTACAGTTCTAAAGATTAGATCAGGGAGTAATCACTACCCTTTGTTCTACCACAATGTGCTCAGAACTATAGAAACATGTGTTTACAAATTGTTCTTTTGTATTTTCTACTTATCTAAACCCCTTGAATGGGAGTTTGAGCAACGGAGTTACAGGAAACCAGCTAATTCTGGAAGGTAAGTATGCAGCCGTAATGTGGTAGACCTGAGAAGTCAAGAACACAGGTACCGAATCCAGAGAGGCAGTGTTCGCTACTGGGGGTGCTGGGGGAAGTGAGGGCAGGAGTGGGGTGTTGAGAAAGCATTTGGAGAGCAATCTTCCCTCTCTGAAGCTGTGAAAGTATTAAGGTTCTTCTTGCCTGTAGCATTAGATTCTGGGTCATATTTTCTCTGAAGTGTCCATGGTTTTCTTAATTTATAACTACTTAAGAAATCAAATAAACTATTTTTAGAATTGATGAAAAACAAAACACACACACACACACACACACACACACAAGCCAATAGATTTTCAGACTCAGGAATGGAAAAGACGTTTCAATTTAGGTGGTGATACTGCACCATCATTAAGTTAAGTGGTTGCCTGCATAGCTATTTTGAGAAAGATTAGAAAACTACTCACAGAAATTATGGGGACATACACACACACACACACACACACACACACGCATCCATCCACATACAGCATTTAACAACACCTAACACTTGGCTGGCATGTTTTACATTATATTGCATATGGTGTCTTATATGCGCATATATTTTAGGTATTTTTCTTCATAATATGTGTCTGACATGATCCTAAGCACTTCACAAACATAAACCCATTTAATTCTCAAAACTGCTAGTAAGGTATGTACTATTATCACCATTTTAGAGATGAGGAAATTGAGGCCTCCAAGGCTGCATAGTTAGGAAGTCGCAGAACGAGATTTTAATCTGGGGAATCTTTCTCCTGATGTCATACTGTTGATCACTCTATTAGACTGCCTTTGATGATACAATGTTTCATAAAATATTTATTATGTGCCTTAAGCCAGGCTCTATTTTTGACACCAGGATAACAATCATGAACCACACAAAATCCAACTCTCCTGATGCTTAATTCCAGCAGCAAAGACAGGGATAGATAAGGGATCCAATACATGAAATGGTTTCAGATAAAGTATCAAAGTCAAAAGAAAAAAATGAAATGGAAAAATGATAAGGAGAGCTCTGAGGAGATGGTGTATGGCTCGAAATGTGAATGATGAGTAGGAGCCAAGCTTGTGAGGTAAAGCCTTTCAGACAGAGGAAGCAGCAAGTACAAAGCCTTGTTCCAGGAACAAAGAGACGGACTGTGTGCGTGGAGAACCTAAGTGCAGAGCAGCAGGAGTTGGTGTGGAAAAGCTCTTCAGAGAATAATTTATGCGTAAGCCAGTGAGTCACATTAAGGAGTTGAATAATGTTTTCCATGAATAGAGTAGAAGAGACATCATAGGCAACTCCTACTTATTCTCAGCTTTTGTCTGAATGCTCACTCTTGGTGCCAGTAGGTTCTTTCCAGTGAGTGAGCTTCTCTTTCAGACTTCTGGAGTATTTATTAGTACAGTTATTTGTCTTTTGGCTGGTTTAACCTGTTGTCTGAATAACGATTCTGGCATATTACACAGGGAAACGCTCTTACCTTCTAAACAGTAATGCCCGGGTCAACTTCTCAACGCAAAATCGAAACCCAGGTTCTGAAGTCCCTGTTCCTATCTCTAGATTATTAATTAAAATGAGGGCAGCATCAATAATGGAAGAATTACCTATTTAGAAAGTGCATAATGGAGCACTCCACTCTTGAAGCTTTATTAAATGATTTTATTGTTTAAAAAAAAAATCTCTGCTTGCACAGTTTGCAGATACTTCCTATTTATTTAAATTAGGTTGAATTGTTCAGAACAAAATACAGCATTTAGAACAAATGTAAAATAATTACCTTGAGTAATTGAATGAATTCTCAATTTTAAGTTTGGTTTATAGGATTATTCAAATTCTGAGAAATTTCTGTTGAACTATCTGCATTCTGTGGTTTGGCTAATTGTAATAAGAATGTACAAGATATTCTTCTACTTGTGATTTTTATCATACAAATTATATCCCAGATCTTAAGAGAAATATGAATTTTATATGTTCGATAAAAGTGAAGGCTGAGATGTGATTTTACAACAGAGAGGAAATAGAGCAAGAACCAACAGCATTTACAAATAAAGATGATCAATTCTTAATAACAAAATTAATTCTAGAGTCAGTAACTGAGTTTCAGGGAATTTGAGTTCTAGATCCTGTTTTATAAACTATGAATAAACTGAGCAAATTTAAAACTTTGAATAAAATGATTCTTACTTACAGTTTGATAACACAACGTATTGATTTAAAATATTTCAAAAATATCCCAATGAGCCATGCTTCAGTTGTTCAGACCCAATTTTTCCCCCTTGTATTTCAAGTAGCAGAGAGCATGTCAGCCTTAACTGCGTGCTCGTGTACTAACGTATAGTAGTTAATAATGTGCTAGTGAATTTTTGTTACATTAATGTAGGAGTAAATGAATGATGGACATATATAAATGAAGGTAGGAAGAAAGAAAATATGAATGTTTTCTGCTTTGGGGTAGACTAATTGGATTATAGCTGGCTAGTAACTTTATGGAATTTGTCCCCCAAAACATAAACTATTAATATTTGTTTATGCATCTTCCACAGGTGCTACATGTAAGATGCTTTATCTAAAGATTTAATGAAATATTTCATGTGAAACATTTTATAACCTAAGAAATGTGCATAAGTGAGTAGCCAGTAGCCAAATGGCCACAGTGCCAAATAGCTTTGCCTTTTCCTTCCAAATCTGCCTCCTACCCCTCTTCTCATTATCTTAGTGCCAGGAGGAGCATCTGTGTGTGTACCAATGAGTTTCTCTGTCCTTATGTTTCTAGTTGTGACAGGCCATGAGCCCCTTAGCAAGAGATCAGAGTAGGGTTAAGGTCAAAAAGTACATTTCCAAGACTTATTTTTGCATAGTGCATTGAAAATAAACTTTTTTGAAAATATCATATTTGAGATTATCTTTTCCTTGGGACCCTCAATAATAAACTATTCATATTCTCAAAACCTCAAACCCCACTTTACTCTTCCCAAACACTCTGGAAAATCCCTATAAAGGAAATCTAATAAACTAAAAATGCAATGGCTAGATTGGTGTATTGTCATAATTAGGAATTAAATCCTGAAGTGAAAAAACTTGTCTGAATATTTTCCTCATGAATTATCAGTTATATAACTATGGATAAGTTAGTCACCATTTGACAGATGAGAAAACAAAGGCTTAGACAAGCTTGAGGTACATTATCTCACTTTTGTTAACATTCACTGAATATTTCCTAGGTGCCAAGGATTTAGGTAAGACCTTAACCTTCTTGATGGGGTTGTTGGAAGTATATACAAGAAAATGTGAGTTTATTTTTTTTATTTAATTCTAAAAAATATATGAGTACTACCAGAATAAAATACTGATAATAACAAGCACCTTATTTTCTGAGACCTTGTTTTGATTAGCTTCTCAGCAAAGAAAAGTTAGAGCATTTAAAAGAGGTATTCAAAGAAAGTTTAATAAAGGGTCAATTTATAAGATGTTATAGTAAATCGTCCTGAGATGCAGCCACTGCAAAAATGTAGCTAAGAAGGAAGGGAGACAGAGGGCAAGGTGACTGACCCAGTGTGTGCAGTCTGCAGAGATCTTCCGCCCAGGGCGCAGATCAGAGAAGAAAAAGAAAGAGAATAGATTTGGAGAGGCCACAGAGAATTATTAAGATAGAATGTGTCCGTGATTTGGTACACAAAAATCACAAAATTATTATTGCTTGAAAACTATTGTGTAGATACAGAATCTGAGTGATTTCCTAGAAACCTGTTATTTTCTAATTCTACTGTTAGGGACTTAAGTCCCTAATTGGCGAAAATTTGGTGAACACCATTCTTAGTGTTGTGTTCTCTAGTCTAGGCCAAGTGGACTACCACCACTTAAAAGATACTTGATTAGCATATCAGTTCTTTGAATTCATTATTGGCAAAACAGTTGCAGTGAAATATTTACCACTTCTCTACCCCATCCTGTCCCTGTAATTCAAGGAAATCCTTATAGAATTTTTCCAATTGATGTACAGCAGCTTAGTCTCAACTTGTGCAGAGGCAACAGTGCATTAATATATACTATCATGATGTTTCAATTTGGCTTCACATAGGATTCAGTGAGAGTCTTTAAAAATCCCAGTATTCTGGCTTGCATATCAGAGCGATTAAATCAAAGTCTCTTCAGAAAGGGCATCTGTATTTATGAATTCTCCTAGGTGATTCTTTTGTACATTCAAAGCCAGGAACCACTGGTGTAATGCAGAGTTTCTCAACCTCAGCATTATTGATATTTGGGCCAGAGAGTTCTTTGTTGTGTAAGGCTGTCCTATGTACTAGAGGATGCTTAGCAGCATCCTCAGCCTTACCTACTAAATGCCAATAGTACCCCCCACCCACCAAGATGTTAATCCAAAAATGTCTCCAGACCTTGACAAATGTCTCCTGGGGCAAAATCACTCCCAGTTGAGAACAAATGGTGTCATGGAAATAAATAAGCAAACTCAGCTGTGTCTAAGTCCAATTTCTTCCACCATGCTATTAAGCCCTCCTGCATTAATTAATTATCTCAACAATTTGTGGTCTTAGTTTGTTCATCTGCAATTTGAGAATAAGTTTTATCAAGTATGTAAAGTACTTGATATGCCATAGATAGCATAAAATATTGGTTATTATTCTGCTTCAAATTTGCAATGATGAAGGAAAAATTCTTTTGCTATTTTGAGTCTAGTCATATTTTGAAATATGCATACTTTTCACCTTGACAAAAAGAGTAACAAAATTGTTCTTAAAATAATCTAGAATTTTAAGATATAGAGATTCTGAAGTTGCAGTCAAGAGTAAATTCAAAATAAACTGCAAGTCTAGCCAGCTTAAGACATCACTGTTGTCACCGTAGAGCAATCCCCAGGCCAGCTTTATTTATCAATTACCAGACATGTTGTGAGAGCAAACCATGTCTTTGCCAACAAGTGGTTTTACAATGTTGGTTCAAAAACTATATAGACTACAATAGTACAAAAGGTAATTGCCACCATTCTAGGGTAAAACTTCCAGAGCAAACGAGAAGCACTCATTTTCCCAAGGTCCCTTGCTGAGTAGTTTATGAGTGACTGTAATTATGGTTTGATTTTTGTCACCTGAGCAATTGCAGGAAGTGCTATCTAAGCAATTTGTCAAGCAAAATGGAATAAGCACACACAGAGGACTGATACAGTTAGAAGAGATATCTAGTTTATCATGTTGCTCTTATGATATAGACCATGCATATCATTTGGGGCCATGACTGTTAGTTAAGGGAATTCTTTTCATTTCAGATATCCAAAAATGAGAGGAAATTTAATAAAAGTATTATATTCCACTGTTATCATGGCCAAGGACATCCCTTTTATCAGGATATACTTGGTTTAGCATGCATTAATGTTTCCATTTGTAATATTCATCATTTAACACACATTTTAAAAATTTCACTATTTTAATATTTTTTCAGTATTTACCAAATACCAGGAATCACATTAAATACTATGGATTCAATGACATTGATGTGGGATGAAGAGGACAAAAAAGAATTCCTACCCTTGAAAGTCAATATAATAAAAAAACCAGAGATTAATCAAATACCTACACAAATAAATGTGAAATCCAAGCTGTGTTCTTTTTGAATAACATCTTTATTGAAATGTAATTCACATGCTATAAAATTCATACTTTAAAAGTGTATAATTCAGTGATTTTCACTGAATTCACAGAGTTGTATATAACTCCTGCTTGATTTTAGAACATTTTCATGACCCAATTTTGAAAGCCCATACACAGAAGCCGTCATTACTTATCCTCCCTACCTCTCCTCCCCCACATCTGGCAAAAACTAATCTTTCTATCTCTTTATCATTTGCATTTTCTGGGAATTTCAAATAAATGAAATTATACACTATGTGGCCATTTTCTCCCTGCATCTTCTAATTAAAATAATGTTTTTAAAGTCCATCTATGTCATATAATGTGTCAGTACATCATTCCACTTTATGGCTGAATAATATTCTGTTGTATGAATATACTATATTGCATCAATCTATTCATCAGTTGATGGATATTTAGATGATTTCCACCTTTTAGCTATTATAAATAATGCTGCTATAAACATTCATGTAGAAATTTTTATGTAGATATATGTTTCATATTACCTTGAGTACATACCTGTTACTTCTACTACTGAGTCTTATGAATCCCATGTTTAATATTTTTAGTTTTCCAAAATGGATGTATTATTGTAAAATCCCACGAGAAATATATAAGAATTCCACTTTCTCAACGTCCTCACCAACCTTGTTATCTCAATGTGTGTCTTGGAATTTCACTGTGGTTTTGAGTTGTTTTCTCTAATAACTAATCACGTTGAGCATCCTTTCATGTGCTTACTGGTTATTTAAATATCTTTTTTTGAGAAATATCTGTTTAAGTCCTTCACCTATTTTTATATGGAGTTATTTATTTTTTTTGTCATTGAGCTGCAGTTTTTGTTAAATGTTTTTGGTACAAGCCCCCTTACCAGGCATATGACTTGAAAACATATTTTTTTCTTATTCTCTAGGCTTCCTTCTCACTTTCTTGAGGTGTCCTATGAAGCACAAAAGTTTTTAATGTTGATGAAGTCTAATATATCTATGATTTCTTTGGTTGTTTGTGTTTTAGTGTCATATCTAAAAGAACATTGCTTCAGCAAAATTAAAATATATGGCTATAATTTTTCCTTCCTATACTGTTTTAGTGGCATCCCATAAATTTTGGTATACTGTGTGCTGTATTCATTTGTTTCAAAATGTTTTCTAACTTATCTTATTTCTTCTTTGACTCATTGACTATTTAAAAGTGCATTTAATTTCTACATAATTGTGAATTTTTGAAATTTTCTTCTCATATTGCCAATACCATTTACTTTTAGTGAGAAAACTCTGTTGTCTCAGACAAATATATAAAAAACATCTGCAAAGAGTGTAAGTTCTCTGCAGACCTAGTGTGGGTAGCAAGTTACTGACAACACAGAGGAAGAAATAATTGCACTGTGATTCAACAGATAAGATGAGAAGAAAGGGTTGTCATTTCTAAAAATAAATAAATAAATATAGAGAAAGGGCAATGCTCCATGAACTCTCAGACCATGTTACGAGATCTCTGAGATCAATAGAACTGTAGTTTTCATTGCAATATAGAAAAGGTGTTTTTTTGCTTTATTTTTTTTTCTTTATTGAAGTATACTTTACATATCATGCCTTTACTCCATTTTAAGTGTAAAATTAAATGATTTTCAGTGAATTTACCGAGGTGTACAGTTAATAGGTGACACAAGACTAGAAAAGTTTTTTAATGTAAAAATAAGTACAGGTTAGAGTCCAGCTGTTCAAGAATTCTAAGTCCAAGAATTCTAAGAACATTGCTCTGGAATTAAGAGGAATCCTTGAGGACTTTTAGACAAATGATAATAATGGGAAAAGGCAAAAAGCAGTAAGACAAACAAAAAGAAATTCCTTAACCTCTTTTTCTGTAAAATAAAAGTAGCTGGAGATCCAGAAAAACAAAAATGTTAAACAATAAACAGAAACAAAAATCTGTGTCTAATTCTTTTAACCTAAACAGTCTTGGTGACCGTGAAGCTTCTTTTTTTTTTTAATATGAGAGAGAGAGAGAGAGAGAGAGAGAGAGGAAGGAAGAAAGGGGGGAGGGAAGGAAGGAAGGAGACAAGGAAGAAAGGAAGGGTCATTAAATTCTATCAGGATATGGGGAATTCACACAAAGAAAAAATAAGTTATTAAAAAAATCCACACTCCCATTTTTATTCATTCGTTTCTGCTGCCTTGTTTCTTAGAGATATTGCAGCGTAATAGTAGTAGGAGACTTTAGAGTCAGACTTACCTGATTGGAATCTTATTCCTCAGTTTCCTCATTTATCAATTGGTTAATATCTGCGTTTAGGCAAATTGCTGTGGTTTTGTCACCCCCCCGCCCCCCGCCACACACACATACATACACATCAATTTGCCTTTCCAAGCCCTATGAGAAATGGTTTTATGGGTAAAAAATTGATTCAGAGAGGTTAAAAAAAGAAAATCTGACATAAAGACAAAAATAAGGTTAATATTTAGTGAATACACATCTACACAACAGCATATTTTTATTTGTTGATTGTCTATTATCTATCTCCCTCACAATACTATTTGTGTGACAGATGTTATGACTCTTTTGTTTAGTGATGTTACCCAGTTGTGTAGAACAATGCCTGCCTGGGATAAGCTGACAATAAGTACGTGTTAAATGAGTGAATATGAGTGAAAAAAATGGACAGATGAAGGAAACATATATTGAAATGACACAATCTTTTTGCTCCATTTCTATCTTTAAAACTGACACTGACAATTTTACAATATTACAATGTATATAGTATTTTATTTCAATAATTTAAAAGCCTCCATTTTATGATTTACTATAAGAAGGGAAAGGGGCATGGTTAAGGCAAATGCTCTCCAACTACGCCTTAAGATTGATTGGAATTCCATGTGAATCCTAACTTGATTGCTCTCTGCCCTTTCAATTGACCCTTCTTCCATTAAAGAGCTGGATAGTCATACTTTCTTATTATTGATATAAATTTGTTTTTTATTTATTTTTTTGTTTGTTTTTCCTGCATTGAGCAGGAGATTCAGCAAGACAATAGCTTTTTCAATGAATTCAAAACAGTTCTCTCTGGAATGGGCTAAGACTTTTTATTGGGTCATGTATCTAACAGACATGGTAGCACGTGAGGTCTGGATGAAGTCTTCTCACAAATCACCACTGTCTGATTCATGATAGAGGAAAAGCTGATTTGGATACTGTTAAGTGAAAGATTGAAAGTGAAGGAAGAAATCTAGGGCTTGTCTACATGATGGCACATTTCCAAGAGCCCACTTGGAAAGGAGATTAAATTAGGCTCCCTTTGGAGGAAATAGGATTCTTTAAGACTCTAAATGTAGCTGGATATGAGGATGGAGGTCTAATCTTAAATTTAATTTAGAGAACATTACCCTGCATCCCCTGAGCCTTCACTTCTCTAAACGTGAAGCAAAGAATTTTCTGCTAATGAAGGCAAAGGCTTCAAGAAGAGGTCATTTGAAGTCTTCAGGCAGAGGACAGATGTTCCTTTTCTGTCTCCATCAGCTTTAGTTTTGTGATATAATTGTTCCCAGGCTTGCTTGACAGCCATCTGCACAGGACATTTACGGACCTTGCAGTAGAAAATACAGGAGGGAATGGAAATCTCATTACTGAATGAATCTGTGCTTTCTCAAGACTTGGAAAATGTCAAGGTATTTTCTCTTCTTCATAATGCTGATGTGCTCTTAATTGAGGCAGTGGATAAGAGAAAGACAAATTCACAGAGGATTGTTATTGACCACACTGATTGTTCAGGTATGTTGCCTTCTGTTTTCCTGGTCTGAAAGAATGGAAAAACTTTGTGATTAATTGGATGAGAGAAGGAGCATGTAGTTTGATAGTTCTGAGGCAAATATTTGCCAGACACAAAAATGGGAATGGCAGCCCCTAGCCTGATTACCATGATGGTTGCCATAGGATTGGATAATTTAATAAGTGAAATTAAGGTCATTAAGATGCAAAGTACATAGTTCAAAATGTATAAAATGTTCCCATCTCTTTCCATCATGAAGAAACGTATCCTGCAAATCTTTGGGGCAAAAGTGGTGACTTTCAAGAACATGAGAGCGTGTGTGTGTGTGTGTGTGTGTGTGTATGAGAGAGAGAGAGAGACAAAGACAGAGAGAGAGAAAGAGGGAGAGAAAAGAGATTTAGGGAGCAAGACTGCATGTATATCAGAAAAGGCATTTTTCAAGTCCTAAATTAGTAATATAATTTCTATTGCACATTAATTTTCCCTTAACCAGCCCTGGGCACCTAGAAGAATTTTAGTATCTTACTCCCCTGCGTTTCAGTGAGATGCTTGTAAATTCATTTTGCCTTATTATGGATAATATGCACAACAGGAGGGAATTTATTTTTTAACTGTGGTTGGTCTTCCATTCAAAATTGCAATGCCTCTCTAATTTTATGGGCCATGAAATACAGTTTCCACAGCCATCCCCTGCCTCTTTCAGCCTCTCTACCCTACTGGTCCATATTCTCTTGTGGACATCAAAGAGTTTTAAGCCAAGAATTTACATTCTCTTAGATGTTTAAGAAAAATATATTCTAAGTCTTTATTCATAAATCTCACCTCCCTGTTCTCCGTCTGTACACCTACCATTTGTAGAATATTTACAATGTGTCAGGAACCTTGCTAAAAATTTGCAAAATTATGTTTTTAAATTATTATAGCTCAGGACAGCAGTTATTATTAGCCCTAACTTACAGAGGAGGAGGAAACCAAGGGTGGAAGCGTTTAAGTAAGAGCAGATAAATGTCAGATATGGGTCTGATTCAGGTCTGTATCCTTTGTAATGCTATACCAAGTTGCCTCTGCTTACAATAAACTTCTTTCATTTAGAGTTTCAAATTCTAATTTCTCATTATGTATTTTTTCTAATTTTCATAATTCATGATTACTGGAACTGGAAATCTCATAATTTCCTAAAAGAATCACCAAAGTAAACTCCTGTATAAATTCATCTTTAGCTATATAAGAATAATTGGTACCAAAAATTCTCCTTGTAGCTGAAAATCCTTATAACCACCCATTAATTCTCATTATAATTAGCTTAAAAATGCAGTGTTACTATTAATGGATGTAATTACATACTGTAGATAACTGTAAACTCTATCATTATACTAATGAAATGTAAAACATTCCCGAAGCAACTTGGTAGCAGCTGAAACATCAGGTTACAACATTTTACCAGTTATTGGAGACTGGCATAATTCTTGTAATATATTTGAGAACCAGTTTGGCACAAAATTCAGGAGATTTTTTAAAACGATTAAATACAATATTGAAACAGGGAGATAAGAGAATATACGATGTGGAGATTTACCTCAAAATGCTAACACACACACACACACACACACACACACACACCCCTCCTAAAGAATCATTATGAGACAATCTAAGTGCAATCTAAGAGGTCAGGTGTTTCAGGGTGAGTTGCCAATATATCCTTCCTTAAATAAGCTAACATCAGAGTTTGTTTTTGTTTTTAAATGTTTTAAACCCCAAGTAACTGCAACAACATCTGCCTCCTGCTAAGGTACATGAATGCTTCTGTTTAGGAACAGCCCTGGTGGTCTTTACTCTCTGATATCCTCTCCCTTTTACTTCTCTGGCAGGGTCCCTCTCCAGACCTGGCACAGATCATACATTCACTCCCAGGTGTCAGGGTGAAACGTCACTGTCTTCCCTGACTACTTAATTTAAACTCATCTCCCTCATCACTGTCACTGCATTTAACCTGATTTTTAACTTTTTGAAGTCATTTTATTTTGTTTTGTTTTCTTTTATTTTTTGCTTATTCATTATCTGTTACCTGAATTTGCATGAAATCCCCACGACAGCAATGATCATGTCGGTATTTGCTCACCTGAGTATGCTCAGCCTTTAAGCACAATGGCTAGGACATAGTAGATGTTAACAAATACTTTTATTTTCAATGAGAATGAATGAATGAATAGGCCATTAGTCATCCCCCCTTATTATACATGAGAAAATGATGCCATACCAATCAAAGACCAATTTCTCTACATCTTCCCTGGATTATACCCTCCATGCACCCTGTCCACCTTGTCAAGGATTTTGATAGTAGAGTTGGTTATCCATCTCAATCCCCAATCATCGACATCAATTTATTCATTGGTTTGTTCCTAGTAACATAGGATATAATCCAGGGTCTCTAATATTTAAATAAAAAATACTAAAAATTTAAATATGATTCTTTGATCCAAAATATTCCTATAATCAGTTCTCTGAAAAATTTGATCCTGAATGTAAGGTAAAACATGTGTATAATTTTTGTCTCTATTTCCCAAATTTCCATTCTTTCTTTCACTTGATTTGCTTTAATCCACTTGGTTCAATCCAGTCTACTGCCCTGGTGGTGTGCTTGCCAGGGTCACCAGGGACAAATTCAATGGCTATTTTCAGTCTGCACCTCACTCGATTACTCAGCTCTTTTAGCCAAGTGGACCACTCTTGAAATCTTTCTTCTCTGGGCCTCTAGTTCAGCACCTTCCCTTGGATTTCCTTCTACATTTCTGAACTTACTCCTAGTCTTTTTGCCACCTCCTCTACTCTAACTCTTCCTCAATACAGTAATTGGACCTTCTTTTCTTCCCTTAATCAATATGTGAATAATTAACTTATTAAATAACTGTTATGTGTTGACGATGCCTAGAATTTTATCCGCGGGAGAAAACTTTCTTGTTGTCTGGTCTTGTCTCTTCACTCACCTCTCTAATATCAGCACTTACAGTCATCCTACCTTCAAGATGTGACTTTCTGATTAACAAGGCAAATAAATATTAATCAAAGATTCTTGTACAAGACCTATATGATTTTTCCACTACCTGTCTCTCCAAATTCATGTCATGTTCAATTACCCTTTTCCCACACAAGATAATCAGCTTGGAGATCTTCTACCCTGTGATTCTGCCTTCTCTTTATTTCTCTCCTGACATAGTTAGCTTTTTCTTCACCTTTAAATGTTGTTAGCTTATTGGCCAGGAGTGGTGGCATGTTACTATAGTCCCAGCTACTCAGGAACTACCTGAGGCAAGAAGTATCACTTGAGCCCAGAAGTTTGAGGTTGCAGTGAACTATGATGATGCCACTGTACTCCAGCCTGGGCAGCAGAGTGAGAACCTGTCTCTAAATAAATACATAAATAAATAGTGTAATTTTTTTTTATTTGAGGACCTCCTGGCTAACCCAATGAAATTAAACTTCCTTATTATTTTCTTTTATAGAACCTAAAACTGTGTTTTCATACTACTTCAGAGTTCTCTATTTCTTCTAGTGTCTCTGTATGATTTAGAAAAATATTTATCTTCCAGAATACAGATTGCAAAATGTCATCCTCTCTGTGTGAACAAATAATACTTTTTCCTCCAAGCTGCCATAGCCATACACAATGACACACGGCTTGGCTATGTAGTCAGGTTAGATTTCTTTCTCCATTCATGCCTTCCCCCCAACCTTGCCTGAGCACCTTGTGCAGGACACATGACGGCTTGTACCAGTAACGCATTGCACAACATATACGTTTTTATTTTGGTGTGTGCGTTTAGGCTGCTACCCACACTCCCACTCTGATAGATCCACAAAAGCAGGGATCGTGTCATTTTTATTTGCAATTGTGTACCCAGAACTCAGTATAATCTCTAGCGGAAGGGGGCGCCCAATAAACATTGGCTACTCTACCAGATTTTTTTTCAATACATCTATTGAAATGTTCATATGATATTTTTGGGTTTTGATTGTCAGTTAACTATTATATAAGATTATCTTTATATTACTAGGATGAATCATATCAAAACAAGAATTATTGCTTATTACTACACTATCAGATTCCATTGATGTTTTTATAACAAAAAAAAATGGATCTGCAATTTTCTGTTCTTACTTTATCCCCGCCAAATTTTAGCCTTTTCTAACTTCTTCGGGTCTTCATGTCCTCCTGTGTTTGTGATATCACCTTTGTCTATATGTCACATCTCTCACCATAATGACCAATTGTTTTCTTAACTTTCTCTATATGGCACAGCTCAATAAATATGTTTCTATCCCTGAACTCATTAAGCATTAATTATTTTGATTCAGTGTTCTTTTAGCAATTTGAAAGTACTAAAACATATATATATAGATAAATAGATATATGTGTGTCTGTGTAAACACAATGCTATGATTTATAAAACAAAAGAGCTGTGTCAAGTTACTGCAGAAGACTACAAGCTCTCAAGGAGAGCAATTGAGTCTTTCTGTCTTTGCCCAAGCCCAGTACATCTTGCACAGGGCTCACAGCATAATAAATGCAAAACAAATTAGAGGCATTCTTTTAAATTAGCTTTTTATATATGAATTTATTATGCTTATTTTGCATAAGACTTTTCCCTCCAGCCTGATACTGCCTCAATCTTATGTACCCAGCATTTATTAAGTTCCAACCTCCTAAACTTCCAGAGAACCAGATGAACTTTATCAGTAAATGTCCATAAACAAACAAACAAAAAATATTTGTTTGAGGGTGTTTTGCAATGATACTTTTTATCATGCCTAAACCACAAAGACCAAATATTTCTTCTCTTGAAAATTAGTATTCAGTCCAAAGAGAAAGGATATACCTCAGGAATGCTTCCTAAACAACATATTATGTTTATATATAAAGCTATGTGTGCTTTTTTCCTACTTTCAGGTAAGCATAGATAAATGTTTCAGGATATCATTTCCTCATTTCCATTAAGAAGCATTTCCAGTAAATAAATCCATCTTACCCCAACCAAGAATGAACTAACTAACTGAAGTGGAGCCTCTATTTTTTTTTCAATATCTAGAATGCTAAAAAATATAAAGTTGTAAGTCAGACTGGACCTTTTTTCTTGAGACTTATTAGATCTCTTGTGAACTTTATTGGTTCAGGTATTGATATATAGAAAAAACAACATGTAGTAATATTTTCTGGATGGTTCCTGTTATGATTAATTTTATATGTCAACTTGACTGGGCCACAGGGTGCCCAGATTAAACATTATCTCTGGGTGTGTCTGTCAGGGTGTTTCCAGATTAGGTTAGCATTTGAAGCAGTGGACTCAGTAAAGTAGATTGCCCTCCCCAATGTAGGTGAGTACCATCTAATCCATCAAGGGCCTATATAGGAGGGAGAAATTTGTCCCCTCTTTTTCTGAGCTGAAATATCCCAACTCAGCTTCTCCTGTCCTCACACTGGGATAACACTATTGTTTCCCCTGATCCTCAGGCCTTTGGACTCAAACTGAACTACAACATGGGTTTTCCTGAGTCTCCAGCTGCAGACAACAGATCATAGGATTGCTCATCTTTCATAATGTCATGAGGCACTTCCTCTTAATAAATCTCTCTGTGTACCTATCTCTCCTATTGTTTCTGTGTCTCTGAAGAACCCTGCATAGTATAGGCCCTTATATACATCATGCAGGAATTCCTGAAGGACTCTGATTTCCACCATCGTTTTCTGCAGTCGATTAGAGAGGGACATCAGCCTTCGATAAACAAATCTACTTCCCTACTTCTCAATTTTTGTAAATGGCCCCACCAATCACATAGTTGTTCAAGCCAAAAACTCTAAGAGTTAACATTAAACTCCATCTTTCCTTCATTTTGCACATCCAATACAACAGTCATTACCACCAATTTTATACCCAAAATATATCTGTGCTCTATCTATTTCTTCTATATCTATTAACACTCCACAAAGTCAAGATAATCTCTTCCTTGGGCTATGGCAACAACCTCCTATCTGGGTTTCTCACTTTCATTCTTGTCTCCTACAATCTTATTTTCATACATGGACTAGAGTGATTATTTTAAAAATCTAAGACAGATCATATCATCCCTCAACTTTTGGATCCTTTCAATTTCGTCCTTGTTCACACAAAGTAAACATAATTTCCTTATCCTGGTTGGCAAGACCCTGGATAAAATGGTCTCTTCCCAGCTCTCTATATCTATTGCGTCTTTTTCACCTTTGTTCATAATGAGTTGAACTCATTTTCTTGTATATGCCATTGGTTTAGCACAAGAGAACAAGTAACACAAATATTCCCAAACACTTTGCTATGGTTTGGTCTTATTATGACAAGTTCACGTGGCAATTTAAATATCACCCTATCCACTCTAAGTAAAATGTTTAGTTTCCCATCTATTTTATGTTCTATCGTATCAGTTTTTTTCTTATGTCTACCCATGTACATTTCTTCCACACCACTATGTCTTTGAAGACATAGAACTCTTCTGTCTTATTCAGTATTTTAGTCCCAACACCTAAATTCGTGGAAAATCCTTGGTACATATTTGTTCAATAAACAAGGGTACTGGACATTTTGTCATGTGGAAAACTTGTTAGTGTAAGAAACACTGGCAGTGAAATCCATTGAGAGATCCTCTCAGCACGATCATTCCTGTTCAAGTGCCTGGACCTTAGCCTGACGTTATCTTCTGATGCTTCTGACACATTGTGTTGCTCCAAGACTCATTCTAACACAGCCTCTAGCAAGATACCATGCCTTGGCAGGCTTAGATAGATATTCTTTCTCTGTGCTTTCAAAACATTGTCTGCTTAGCTCTTCTACAGCATAACCAAATCCAGTGTTTTATCATTTATTTCCTTCTATAATTTACCCAATATAACAATTTACTCCATGTTTTTGAGAGGCAAGAAACATATGCTGGACATATCTTTTTTTCTGTTATTAGTATAGTATCTAGAACACATTTTGTAGAAAAAAAATTTTGTTAGGTCTTTTTTTTTTTCAGTTTATTGGCAGTATTGTTATTTACAGCTCGAACATTGAGCCAAGAACATCCATTCATATACTCAACAATCACACTTAACAAATATGAAACAGCTATGAACCTTTAGAAGTTGAGTTAAAGAAAACCTAAAAAAAAAAAAATTAGACAAAAGTCATAGTCAAGGTAAAGCATACATTGGGGAAAGGAAGTGATCCCAATGACTCCTAAATTGTCATATTTAATCTTAGACCATAGTTGTTAAAATCTTGCTCATATTTGTGAGGAGTCATAGGATGGCCCTAGAGATCTTTTCATGTACAGAAGAAATCTCAATAAATTAAAATTTGTTTTTAGTGACCTCTCATTTGCTTTTCTGGTCCTGACATCTGAGTTCATTGAAGCCATTGCTTTCTGCAGTCTTTCTCTTCAGACAGCATCTGGTGGTATTCCGCCTAGCAACCCTCTTCTGTAATCTGTGAATAATAATAGAGATATGTATTATCTATTAGTATAGATAACTGCAAGAGATATCTATTATCTATCAGTAGAGATAATTAAGAGAGATAAATGCAATACTTGCATTCAAGGTGTGAATTAGATGGAGTCAGGTAACTCAAGTTGGGTGAAAATTACCCAAAGGCACCATTTTCTCCAGCAAATGCCTACTGACCGTGAGACCTAGATGAAACTTTCATAAACAAAGGAGGAGGAAGAATACATGCACAACCACAATGTCACAACCCAGGAAATGATCCAGAAAACCAGAGTTTCATTCCTGTTTACCTCACTCATTAGGTGTGTAATTTAAACCTGAAAATTTCTTATGAAGTCTCTGAATCTCATTTCTCTCATCCAAAAACATTCCACAATTTAGGTAAACCTAGAGTTTCCCATGAGATGCTAATTTCTGAATGTCCCAAATGTGCCATTCATCCTAAAATACAGTGCTTTTTACAATTTTCCCTTTTAGATACTTGAAAATTTGTGATTTTTCTTGTACTCGTTTTTCAGTTTCTCATCTTTTTTGAAAACTTCTCTGTGATACCTTCTTGAGTCTCCCCATTTGGAGTCACTTACTTCCTCCTCGTAGCATTATATATAACTTGGATTCTATTTCTTATCATTACAAGCCTCGCATTATAACCACAGAGAGGATTCTTTAGTTGAAAGCTAAGAATCTTTAATGTCAGACCAATGTAAGAATAAACCCAGATTCGAATACTATTTAACCGTAGGCAAAGAATGGTTTAACAATGAGTTTAGATGAGATTGATTGGCACCATTGTGTAAGTAAAGGAAATAAGTTTGGGGATGCCACCATATTTATTTTTTTCATATCAACCAGGTAGCCTAATTCTTACACTGATAGATGCTCAAAAAATATAGTAAACAAAATTCTTGTCCCTCAGATAATCCATCAAGTCAGAGCACTTTTTATTTTTATGCCCCCCATAAGACCAGAACTGTGCCCAAAAGACTAGGATAGAATATTTTAAATATTAAGAGTATTCATGTAATGCATAAATGTGTATTGACTAAGAAAAAAATGGTAAAAATACATGTCTATTTTAATGATAGACATGGAAAATATTGTCTTCTACCATTATCGTAAAAAGCAATAACTACAAAAGCAAATAATATATTCAACACTGTTAGGCTAAATGAGTAGCTGCAAAAAATTTTGTATAACAAATAAAATAGTATTGAAATTGAAGGAAAATAAATATGGGAAGAAAAATATTCCTTGCAAAATATTAAATATATTCCACAATGAGTTTCTCCTTATTGGAATGTTCTCAACACAAAGAAATGACAAATGCTTGAGATGACAGATACCCTAATTGTCCTGATTTGATTAATTCACATTGTATGCCTATATCAAAACATCACATGTACCTTATAAATATATATAACTATATGTACCCATAAGAATTAAAAATTTAAAAAAATACAATGATATAAAAAAATTAAATTCAGCTTCACAAGGGACATATTTAATTTTAATCCCAGATATTATGAGCCATCATTCTGTTCGCAGATAGAAACCTGCATTTAAAACCCTTACCCTCAGTCCAATTTCTTTCAAACTCAAGATTAGATTCAAGAAAACAGAGAGCCAGAATTCCAGGTTTTTTGGTAGTATGTGAGATGATGAGATATAAAATTACAAATATAAATTATCCCCAGTACCTTAATTGAATGCATGTTTATATATGCATATATATGAGAATATATATATTCTTTTCACTGTTGATATTCATGTTAAAATTGTGCATTTATAGAGCTTTTATAGTGATGCCTACTGTTACCTTATCTTTTTGACTGACAATGATAGGATTTCAGTCATGCTCAGCCTTTCCGACAGTGCCAGTGATGGGATTTTTTGAAATCTTATTACTGGTTGCACTGCCCTGATCTCAGATGGAACTTTCAATCAAAAAGGCAATCAGAAGGTTATACATTCGTGAGATTCCCTGCAAAGCCAGCGATCGCATAATACAACTTGTTGGAAGGGTCTACTTGCCTCCAGTCTTTATGTGGCTATAAAGAGTAATTGGCTACTTAGCTCTCAGCACTCGCTTTTCCTTCTCCAAAATACAGCATAGCCCAGAACTGTGTTGAGTCTCAGTGTGGAATCCGGCTGCTCCTAGGAGATTTCTAAGTCTCATGCAGAGACTTGTCTTACTTTAAGCATCTGATTAAGCAAACTCTCCCAAAGACACATTTGTCTTTTTCTAAGCTTCCTGGCTTCACCGTGATGCTAGTGAATCCCAGTTTTCTTTTCCTTTATACATACACATATGCTTACCCACACATTTTTTCCAAAATATTTTCACTGCAAAGCTTATATTCTACAAATCATAATTCTGTGTGGCAAGGTGAACACATGAATTTAATTTATAGCAAATTTTAATCATCCTATTGTAAACTTTTAGAAACTTATTATAAATGTACTCATAAAAATTATTGTAAGGAATGCCCTCCTATGTTATGCATGTATTATGCATATAAGAATGTTCAAGAGACATTTTTATAATATGAGTTGATCAAATAATAGACAGAGTAGGGGCTGAATTGATCCCATGTGGTGTCCCATCACCCTGGGAGGCATCAGCTCCCCAGATAGGAATTTTTAATTGTGAGGCAGGTAAGGGGAGAAAATTTCATCACTTTACTTCAACTTAACTGTTCTCAGTTAGGCAGAGAGCCCTTGTCTCTGCTATGCCTTGATATTGATGGAACAGAAAACAATGCACAGAGGTAAAAATAGTCACTTTAATAAAGTGTTATCTAACAGGTTGAGTATGAGGTAATTAACTCCTAAAAAAGATTGGGAACCTCATCGACCTCTTTTGGTTAGGAAAATCCTGGCAAGTCTGTTTCTAAAGTAAAAGCTTAAGCCACATATTGTGTGTGTGTGTGTGAGTGAGTTCCTCAGGTTTTTAGTTAAATTCAAGAAACTCTGAAAGTATAGTTCAGTCTCATTAACAAACAAGGTGTTACTCACTTGATTCCACATTTAAACACCTAAAACGAGCTTTTAAGCACAAAATGCCAGCATGACAGTGGCAAAGAAAATTAGCAAGAGATCCATGCTTTCGTTCTCTCTTCCTTGGGTAAAGGGAAATTCGAGGCAGGATTTTGGAAACTGGTACACCAGACATTATCTCCTGCCCACAAAAACCACCATATGGAGATTATCTTATTGATTGCCAATAGTGGAGAAGATAGATTTTACATTCCTGAAAAAAATGGTATAATCTTTCTGTTAGACATATTTGTGTGCCTGTAATCTATGAGCACTTCACTGCAAAGTATGCTAGAGATGAGTCTGATGAGCCAGAGATACATTTAAAAAAAATCTCACGTTGGTTTAGAGTGTGTACGATAGTTGGAATATTACTGTTGATTATTACTACAACTACTATTAATAATTTATATGCATCATGTACTTGTTTTAGACACTGTGCCAAGTCCTGTTATATTTAAAAACCACTTTGGAACATCCTTTTGACCCCAAGAAAAAGTGTTCAATAGCCATAGTGATAAACATAAAAGATGAACTATTCCCAGGCAACAGAAGCTCAATAAAAAGTTGATTAAGCCACTGGATAGCTATAAATTCTTAGTAGAATATTCAAACATTTTGTTTCTGTCACAGTGGAGGTAACCTCTACAAGTTGGTGCCTTCAGTCATTCAGCCAAAACCATGCTCTTTGCAGTAGCCCTAAGCCAATGACTGAGATGACAGAGAACAACAGTCTGAGTATTCTTGCCCAATGATGTCATGCTCAAATGTACAAATTTTTCATTCCAGAATCCCCTATTCAGTGGGCAAAGATTTTGTCAGGTCTGCATCGCAGTCGATGACTCTCTTGCCAAATCCTAATTCCTGATCAAATTTTATTTTTGCAAATTTTAGGTCTGTAAACTTGTCTGTAATCTTTCCCTGCTCAATGTGTCTGCTTCCAGAAGGACCCAAATGACACAGCTGGACTAGCCTTTAGGTGTCCCATGTTCCTTTTATGTTCCTGCTGGTATCCTGGTGTGTGATATTTGGCAAGTCATTTCTGTTCTCTGGTTCTTTATAATAAAGACTCTTACAAACAAAAGTGACCCTTGGGATGATTTGCTTGAACATTTTGGAATTTTTGTTAGAGTTGATTATTCTGTTAAGAGGTCTTCGACTGACTGAAAAAAAATTGATGACAACAAAGGTATTTATAAAAATATATTTCACAAAGTAGGAAACAATACAGGAGTTTCTCTGAATACAATACATGGAGTAAATAAACAATATTGCATTAAAGCAAAGTAGAAAATTAAAATGATCTGCACGTAGTACTTGAGTTTTATCATACATTTTCTACTCCTAAATGGCAGGTTTGCATTACAAATTAAATATGCTCACATCTTCTAGTGCTGTTCTTTTTTTGGAGTCTAAGACATTCTGTGCATTACCATGAAGATCGGGGTGAGAAGTACTAAAAACATAAGCAATGAAATTATGTACAAATCAGTTCCTGCTCTAAAACAGTGGTGGTAACTTGAAGCATGTTTATTGGGCAGGGAATCAGGTAGGTATCTAAAAGTCTAAAGTTTAAATATTCACAGGAATCAATATACTTTCAGATGTTTGTGCTTGTAGTAAAAACACCGAATACTAGGATTATGAACAAAATAGAAAACAGTCCAAAAGTTTCTCTGGGAAAATGCTGTTCCTGCCATCACCAGTTACAATAACACTTTCTACTCTAAAGAGGCTATTCGCTCTCCTTTTGATAATATTGCCTGCCATACTCATCTCATCAAAATGTACACGTATTAAACATTCATTGTATATATTTATATAAAACGATCTAAAGGATTATTAATGGATATAATTTAGGTTCTTTTCCCCCATATATTCCCTTAATCTATAGATTACCAACCTTAATAAATAAAAGCATTAATGGACATCAATAAAATATTTATTTCGAGGATTAAACAAATAAATTCACGCGCTAGCAATAAAACCATCTGTCTCTTATGTAGTCCACTGTGTGATACAGTTTATCTTTGTGTCCTTGTGGAAGAAGATGAAGCGGAGGGAAGAGGAGTCCTGCTTCTAGCAAACACGCATGTTTGAATGGGATTTCTCTCCTCCCACCACTGAGTTGGCAAACCCCACCCTGGAATGGATTAGGAACATGTGAATATTTTAAGGCTCGACACAATATTTAAAGATGCTATTCAGTCTCTGGTGAGTGGGGCCAACAATTATGTACAATGTGTGGTCACCGTACCGTATAATCTAAGAGGCCTCTCAAAACTCCAAAAAGTTACAGTGTACAGCAGACCAAGTATTGCTTTATCATTTGTAGCAGGATCCTTATTGGTGAAGGGGAAAAAACCATTTGCATTCATAAAAATCCTCGCAGAAGACATATATCAGCAGCAGATTCCTTGCGGGTCCTTATTTATTTATTTTTTTCCTAAGAAAGCACCTTTTAATTTTGATTTTTTCCTCTTTTTTAAAACCATTTGTCTAAGGATTAGCCAGGATCCCAATCTTTGTCTGTGATGGTCAGGTAAATATCAAATATCCAAAGATTTCTAGACATTCCACGTACTTAATTCACACTCCACAAGATTTATAACCTCCTAACATATATTTTTTATTTTATTATTATTATTTTTTTTGGTTCAACATTAAAATGTGGTTGAGTTTATAGATGGTTGGTGCTAAACTTGCCTCTAAAACAAATAGCCACATTGGTTGTATCTAAGGGGAGTGACCCTAGAATATTACAGAATGCTCAGTTCCAGTGATTCATTTATAATCCACTGTCAAGTTTCTTTGTCACTTTCACCAACAGAGTAGAGTTCGCCCAGTCTCTTAAAACGGGGACCCCAGTCACTGAGGTAGTCAAAATTCTGGTCTGAGTCTGATGTGGTGGACTCCAAGGAGCTGAGGGAGCCAGCCACAGACCCTCGACCTTCATAGCCATATATCTGAATGGAGTCATATGGCGGGGCCGTGGGGTCATTATCTGCCTCGTGCAGCCTTACATTTATAAATTCATCGACATCAACACCATTCGGAACTGGAGCAAGCCCTTGCCTTGGCATAAACTGCAAATCTGGTTTAATATCCTTACGGGGTAAAAATCCATTAATTCCATCTGGGTTTTGTAATGTTGCAATGTCAAAAGCCTCTGTGTCCTCCTCCCCTCCTCCTTCGTCATCATAGCGAATGATGTTTTCTCGAACGTCTTCATCATCTTTGATAATTAATGGCTCATTTTTATGTCGCCGCAGGGTTACAAACAGCACCACAATGACTGTAGGAAAAATATTAAATAGTAGTTAGCCAAATGAGCATATCATGTCATGAGAAACACACCATATATGTTAAGAGAGAGAAGCATTTTTTAAAAAATGTCTGAGCACACAGCTTTAATAATGTTTACTAGGGAATTAAGCTAAACACGTGTCTGGAAGATGAGCACTGAATTTTGAGTAAGTACTATTCCAGATTACTTCTGTTTATTAAGTGATGATGGAGCTGGGTAAAAGAATCAGATTGCATCTATTCGTGGTGAAAGTTACATTTTACACTGTTATGATCGCTAGAGTGAATGGCACAAAATAGAAAATAGCACAGATAATATGACTAACTTGCTGTGTGACTTGGGCAAGCCCTTTAATATATTTTGGTTCCAATCCTCCCTTATACAAAGAAAAAGGAGCAAACTAGGTCATATCTAGTATATTTTGTGTTTTAACAGTTCTTCAAGACACTCTCCAATCAAATAATGTTCTTTCACAGAAGAAGTGAATGCCAAAGTTGCATGTCTTGGATGAAGCTGAAATGCCTCAATCTGGGAAGGAATGCCTAAAGGTGGGGGATGGAAGAGGAGCACATACCTAGCTACCTAGCTAGCTAGATCAGCCAACTCAAACTTGGGCTAATGAAGCTAAACACGTTAGCAAAGTGATGCTTAAATTCAAGGCACTGGGTGAGCAAGACAGATGTAACTGGGAAGACAGTAAATGACACCATCTTTAAGGTTTTTGATGTCTTAAGGGCAGGATAAAATATAATTGTTCTTTTTTTATATTTTTCTACGGTCTAATCTTGGTTTTATAATGGGACTTTTGAATAAAAATGTTATAGAAGCTTCTCTTAATTTGCAATCTTCATTTTAATTTGATGTTAATACCAAGAAAAATATCTGAGGAACACAATATTATTTTGAAGAAAACCCAGCTCTTGTATGCTTGTTTGTTTTCTTTTTATCTCACCAAACTTTGTGATCTGATGAATTTAACAGCTCAATCTGGACATTGTTTAGGTAAAACATTATTGTGGGCATAGGAGGGTCCCCAGTTACAGTAAAGTGGTGTGTTTCAGAAGATCTGGGGATCTTCTTATATAATAGGTGCTGTGGTAACCACATAAGGGCCCTTTCCCACTGCCACCACCATTATGCTTTGTCCATCATTTTACTGGTGATGGGATTGAAAAAGGCATGGAAAGTCCTCCCCAATTAGACATTTACTGTCACAACCCTTTTTCTCTTCATCTCTTTTAAGTGATCTCAAGACACGGAGAAGGAAAGAAGCCCCTCTTCCTTCCAAAGGAGTGCTGACACCTGGCCAGGTAAGAGTTTGCTGTCCTTGTTTATAGTCATTTATGAACCAGGAAAAAATGGCAATCATTAGGCAATGAAGGAAATACACACCTAGCAGCAAAATGATGCATGCTAATATGGCAATTAAGGCGCCCATACTGAGTCCAATGGGAAGGACATAAGCTTCAACATTACAAGACTGGACGACACCATCATTGCTGCAGCCACAGACACGGATGGTTAGGGTGCTGGTACTGCTCAGCGGAGGATTTCCACTATCACTGATCACGATTGGTAAAAGATAGACTTCTTGCTTCTGGCGGTTGAATCCATTATGCTTTGCCAAAATGCTAAGAGAATTATCTGGAAAAAGGGAAAATTACAATAATTTGCACCATTTCAAAATGGCTGCCCAAGCAACACTTGTTTTTCTAGTTCATAAATCTCCACTGGACCATTCAGTCTGTCTCCCCACTCCCCTCTTCACACTTTTTCAATTGGCATGGACCAAAACATCCACACCATAACAGGTTGAATGAATGGGGTCCTATGATGAACTAATGGAGTTTTACCATCACCTTATAAATGCAAAATATTCCTTTTATAAAAATAAATCTTCAATTGCCTTCCAGAAGACATGCATTATCCTAAGTCTCCATAAATACGTAAGTAAGCTTAATTTTCTTTCATTTAGCCTGATAATGCATTAAGCAAAGTTGACTGGATGTAATGTCACCATATTTGAAGCCATGTTGGAGAAGCTCTATAAGATAGACTGCAGGACAATGTGACATAAAAACAGCGTGCACTTTGTTGACTCCCACAAGTATCTAATAGTCAGTCCTGGCCTAGGCAAAAGCCCCGTTTATTGCCAATTGGAGGAGATAGGTCACATAATTATTAATAAAATTTTATGGAGAAGATCTACACTGATTACACAATAAGAATAAAATCAGAAGTCGCAAGAGCAAGTGCTCTATTTTGCATATGTCAATCAATTCTATGGAGATATATACTGGTTACCTAAACCAATGGTTAAGGACATTTAAGTAAAATTTAATTCAAAGCAAAACTGGTCAGTAAGAAATGACTGGTTCCACGTCAGCTCTACGGTTCTCAAAGTCACCACCAAGATGAAATCTTTGTTGCCATTCATCCCCATCTCATGAAGTACAGTTACATTGTTTATATTAATTATTAATCTATTCTCTCATTTTGATTACTGAAAGACATATTTACTCAAAATGGGAACACTAATTTTCTCATACTGATATTATAGCCAAAAACAAACAAAATTTTGGTTACTGTGTGCAGTGTTATTTGGGCAAAATCATCATTTCAGGTGGAATTTTTTCAAATATTGGCAAATTTACAAACCTCAGAAAACTGAGCTACCTCACTATTGCATATTGAAGAAGTGATTCCAGCCCATTGCTTTTCAATTTCTGGTCATCAGTGTCCTACTGGTTTCTAAAATACTCAAATGGGTGGACAGACACTCCATTCAAATGACTTCAAGTAAAAATGTTAAATCTTCTGTACCATATTGTACTACACTAAGGTTTCCAAAAAATGGTAGCCATTCCCTAAAATAGGTATATAATTATATTTATTTTTGCTTTGTTTAGGTTATAAACTGGCCTACAATGCCTTCCTAGTAAGCAGTCAAATAGAAAAATCACTCTAAGTTAACAATTTTGTTCTAAATTTCTTCTGTTTCTGACTCATTATATAGTAATTTGAAAAGCAAAAAGAGGTTTCTAATGGAGTTAAGCAATGATATACCAAATGATCCATTAATCTTTATTTCCACCACCTAGAAGTCAGCTAAAAGCAGCTAAAAACATCATCTCAAAACTGAGAATATATAGTTGTGCTATATTTTCAGAGAGTGTGTGACAACTTTGAGTACAGTTAATTAGTGTAAGAAATAGTCGTGGACGATTTCATGTACCATAGTTCAAAACAAAAATGGGAATTGTTCTTCAAGATGCAATTAATACAATTGCAATGAAGCTTTTGTCTTTTTTGGCTGACATTATTTATGTTAGAAATTATCTTTGCATATTCTCTCTTTTAAGCAGTCTATAATGATAATTTAGAAATTGCAGCAGGAATATTGCTTGTTGCAGAACAAAGTTATCTCCTTTAATACTTAGAAGAACATGGGTGGGTCTAACAGTAAACTCATATTTATTTTACTAATATTAGAATTTGCATATGTTTTCTCCTTTATTACTTAGAAAAGCATTGGTGGGTCTACTACTAAATTCATACTCATTTATTTTTACTGATTCTAGAATATGCATGTGTTTTCCCCTTTCTACATGTAGGAAATTATTGACTGAGTAAAAGATATCTAGGAGACTTTGCTGTTAAATTTTACCTGAAAGCCCCAGGCAATATCAATTCCCTATCTGCCTAATCATCTTTTTTTAAAACCACTTTTTGATTGGTGTTTGTATTCCTTATTGATTTAGTTGAGTTATTTTATTAGGTCAAATGAAATTGTCATTATTGTACACATCAAAACTCATAGAATATCAGCAGTTTTACACAGTTCAAATTAATGTTATTGGAATAATTTTTTCAATCTTTTATGTTGCAAATATCTTCTATGAAGTTGTGGTTTGTTATTTAAAAACCTATGGTGCCTTTCATTTCATTAAAGTTTTAATTTTGACTCTACCTACAGAGTACAATGTACATTATTCCAGTGACAGGTACGCGGAAAGCTCTGACCTCAGTGTGTTACAATTTATCCATGTAACAAAAAACACTTGTATGCTGTAAATTTTTGGAAATAAAAAATAAATAAATAAACATGAAGTTTTTTTAAAAATTAATTTTTATATAGTCAATTTTATAACTATTTGTATTAGTGTTTATAAGCCTTGTTTTTAAAATTCTTAATTATATAAAAATATTTTATGAAGTTACCTTTCTCAATTATGTTTTTATATGAAACTGACTGTTTTCTATACTAATAATTGAGTTATTCAAGGTTAATTATGAAGTAACTTATCCCTCAGTCACTGATCCTCAATGCTCACACTCACGTAAATCAGATTTTTATGCATCTTCATCTTTTTAGGACATCTGTATTTTGTCTCAATAGTCTATTTTCCTATCCATGAACTAATATCATGTTTTAGGTGTATGAAAGCTTTATAATAAACCTTAATATTTTTTAGGGCATTTCTCTTATCACATTCTTCTTTAGGGGTATCTTGTCTATTCTTGCTCATTTACTATTCTCTAACAAATACCAAATCAAATTATCAGATTCTATGAAAATTCCTATAAGAACATTGGTAGAAATGATATTAATATATAAACCAATTATGAGACAGTTACATTTTTATAATCATCAGTTTTCTATATCAAGATCATAGTTTCTTTATTTTCTTTAATATATTGTCATTAAAATGTTTTTATTTTAGCTATAAGAGATTTTCACATATCTTATTTTGTTAGATTTATCACTGCTACTTTATTTTATTGCCATAGAAAGCTTGTTTAAAATTAGTTACATCTTTAAAATTATATTTTCCACTCATTGTTGCTATGTATAAGATATAAATATTTTATGCATTGATTTTAATTTCAGCAATCTTCTAAGACTTTCCTTTTACTTATAAGAACATATCTCATCAGAGAATTCCATTTCAGCATGATAGTATCAGGAGCACCACAGATGTGCTTTGCAGTGAAACCGGCAAAAATTATAATAAGGAAAATAATTTTAGAAAAGTTTGGAAATTATTCTAGAGGCAAGCAGCAAATAAACAATTATTCAAGAAAATCTACTAGAGCCTGGGAAGAATGGTGAGATTCTGTGGTATATGAACAAAGACCACTCCCACCCTTCCTTCTCCCATCTTAGTGAGATGGAAACTTTACTCAATAAGTTTAGCCAAGAACACAGAGCTTCCACTCCCCAATGCAAGCAGCTGGAGGATTATTTTCAGGGCAGAGGTAAGACATCAGAAATTCTCATTCTACTCCTGGTGACTTGTTGAAGTTAAGTTCCAGGTCAGTATGGCCAAACAATAAGGGTTCTTTGTCTTCCTCACAGTTCCTGCTCATAGGATAGATGTTCTACATGGACACTGCACCACTAAGAATGTAGGTCCTCAATTGCCTTGCTCCAGCCCATTCTACATTGGGAGAAGCAAGCTAAAAGGACTTGAGGCTATTGTCCCCAACACTTCATGATCCATCCTAAAGTACAGGTGTCACTCAGAGGAACATGCCATGATCTCCACCCCAGCTCAAGAGCCAATAGCTCATAGATTTTGCTGGGGGTGAGGGGAGGCATAGGGAGTGGCAGGGGTGGGGCAGTAGAGCAGAGAACCTGGGAAAGAGAGAGACTCTAGTACCCACCTGAGTCAGAAAAAATCTGAATCACTGACCTAGGAAACTATTCTTTCAAAGGAGACCAAATTTGATTGGATTGGTCTGTCAAGCAATTAGGTCACAGGACAGTGTTAAAAATAATACAGGAATAATATGACAATATGAGGAACTTAGCAGCTGGGTGTGTTAAGAGAAAGAGGCAGTCAAAGAGAGCCCCACCCACATGACTGCTATTCTAGAGTGACTGTGGGCATAGCCAAGGCTGGGATCCCCTGAGGAGAAACAGTAAAGCTTTAATACTACAGTGGAGGGAAATAAACTTCTTTAAAGTCATCCAGCCAGTCATTAAACAAATAAGCAAATGAAAGTAACAAGCCCTGGGGATGGTAGTACCTGGTTTTGCTATAATATATTATCTAAAATGTCAAGTTTCCAACAAAAGATTATGAACATACAAAGAAACAGGAAACCATGGCACACAGAGGTGGAAAAACCTGGCAAAAAGAAAATGCTCATGAGAGTGACAATGAAAAATAAACTAGAGTAGCTAAATAATAGACTTGAATTGGCAAAAGAAAGAATTAGTGAACTTGAAGACAGAATGATAGAGAATATTTAAGTTAAAGAACATAAAAAAAAGAATTAAAAATAACCAGTGCCTCAGAAAAATGTGGGACACCAGTAAGCATACCGAAGGATGTGCAATGAGTGTTCTAGAAGGAGCAGAGAAGGAGAAAGGAACAGAAAAATTTGGTTGAAAACTTCAAAAATTTTTTTAAAAAACATTGGTCTATACATCTAGAAAGCTCAACAAACTCTAAGAAGGTAAACACAAAGAGATTCAAAAACAGACACAAATACTGCAAGCCAAAGACAAGGAGAACATATTGTTAACAAGAGAAAATTGGCTCATCACTTGCAAGGGAACCCTAATAAGACTCACAGCTGAATATTCATAGAAGCAATGAAAGCCAGAAAGATGTGGAATAACATATTCAAAATGTTCAAAGACAAAAATTGTCAACCAAGAATCATATTCAGCAAGGCTATCTTTCAAAAAATATATATGTATATATATATACATGTATGAAAAAGAGATATTCTCAGATGAACAAAAAACTGAATTTGTTACTAGCAGACACGCCTAATAAGTAATGCTAAAAGAAGTAGTCTTTAGTTTGAAAGTAAATGACCCTAGATGGCAATTCAACTCCACATTTTTTTAAAAAAAGAGCATAAATAAAGATACTTATGTAATTATAAAAGACAGTATAATTGCATACTTTTCTCCTTTTTTGTTGTAACCATTTTCTAAAGCAGTTGTATAAAATGATGTGCACATAATGTATTGTTGGACATATAATAACTAGAAATTCAAAACTAATAACTGAATATTCTAATATCTCACTTCCAATAATGGATAAAATCACTAGGCAGAAATCAACAAGGAGCTAGAAGACTTGAACAATAATATAAACTAACTTTACCTAACAGACATCTATAGAACACTCCGTCCAACAACAGCAGATGTTCTACTCAAGTGCACTTTGAACATTCTGCAGTGTAGATCATATGCTAGACAATAAAATAAACCTTCATAAGTGTAAAATGATAGAAATAATACAAAATATGTTGTCTCACTGAAATGGAATGAAGTTAGACATCAATAATAAGAAGTCTGGTAAATTCATGGAAATTAAACAATGCACTTCTCAATAGGCAACGGATCCAAGAATAAAGAAAAAAGGGAATTTGAAAAACGTTGTGAAACAAATGTAAGTAAAGGTATAACAAATCAAAATGTATGGGAGGCAACTAAAACAATACTTAGAGGTAAATTTATAGCTTTAAATTTATAGCTTTCTTCTTTGAAAAGCAGAAAGATTGCAGTTTTCCACTATAAGACCTTAGAAAAAGAAGAGCAAAGTAAACCTAAGGCAATCAGAAGAATGAAAATTATAAAGACTAGGGAGTATATTAATGAAAAGAAAAAAAATATATATAGAAAATATAAATATAGAAAAGAAAAATATATCTTATCATGTTTTGAGTATTTCTATATAGTCATATATTCTCTGCAAATAAAGGATTTTATCTATTCCTTTTCCAGAGTTACTGTTTTCATTTATTATTTTTATCTTACTACGCTAACTAGAACCTCTAATAAAATTTTGAGTACAGGAAGTTATAAAAAACACTTCTACCTTGTTTCTGATTTTTTTAAAGAAGAAAAATGCTCTTGACTTTCACAATTTAGTAAGATGGTCAATGGTGTTTATTGGCTTAATTTGCCTTTTATTTTAATACTTTGTTTTACCTGCTGTTCAATAATGCAAAAGGAAAAGGCAGTCATATAAGGGACAGTGGTTCGGCTATTCCCTCCTTCTAAACTTGGCTTCAGTTTTACTGTCACATGATTTAAAAACCTTCTTTTCAGTTCTTCATATTTCCATATCTTTCCATTTTATATCATCTTCTTGTCCCTGCATCTTAGCTTGTTCTCTCCCCTTATGGTTTCAGCTCCTGCTTATTGCATTTATTTTATCTTTTTGATCATAGTAAACAGAAAAGTATTTCCTGGTAACAATTTGTTAGAAGAAACACAAAAACATTTTTAGAACTGGAAAATATATGAGAAAAGGGAGGAAATGATCAGTGAAACCCATAGATATATAAACTGTGTGATTTAAAATATATATATACACACACATAAATCTCTTGAAGTTCAGTATATAACAACAGAGTTCTCCAAAATGTAGAAGAACATCTAGGCAAGATCTATTTTAAAAAATGGGTGGACCATTAGCAATTGGCATTCTCTAGGATGGAATAATATCCAACTGGGTAGACTAATGTTCCATCTAGTGCAGTTGTGTTTCATTGAGATAGAAACATATCTTAATCTCATCACCTGGCTCGCTGATATTCTCAATAAGCGAAATATTCAAATACAATTGGCCTTCATCCATATCAGCATGTTCCCTATCCACAGATTCAACCAATCACAGGTGGAAAATATTTGAGGGAAAAAAATATAGCAATAAAAATAATACAAATTAAAACCAATACAGTATAACAACTATTTACATAACATCTACATTGTATTAAGTAGTAGTATAAGTAACTAGAGATGATTTAAAGTTTGCAGGAGGATGTGCATAGGTTATGTGCAAACACTATGCCATTTTATATCAGAGATTTGGGCATCCATGGATTTTGGTATCTGCGGGGTCCTGGAACCAAACCCCAGTGTATATCAAGAAACAACTGTAATTATATTCTCCATTAATTCTTCCAGTTAGAGATTGTCCTGCTTTCTCATACTCTTGAAATTCTTTACTTATGAACGTTACCTCAAGGAAGAAGAATTATTCCGTTTTCAGAACCTTGCTTCATACTCCACACCCATTTGTTTCTGTTTATGACTGACAGTTGGCGGAAAATATTGATGGGGATTTAAAATGGGCTAATAACACAAGGCATACCTCAAAGGACAATATTCCTAAAGTTGTGATAAAGTTGAGTTCTCTTCTCCTTGGCTGAGAAATACAAGATATATAACAAATAAATAGTAGAGACCAGATGAAGAATAATTCTTTTCAAGTACATAGACTTGCTTAATTTCAGACAGCATAGTACAGTTATGCCATTATGTATGAACTTTCAGATTCTGAAAACACATTGATTATGAGTAAAAATATTTACTTTTCTTCTTAGATTATGTAATTTTGTTTTTCAAAATAATTTGTTAGGCATTTCCTGGAAGTTATAAGAGGCAATGCCAAAGGCAGTCATCTTAAAATTAATCTCTTAGAATGTTTATGCAGTGGTCTCTTGAAATTATAGAAGAGAATAGATAATGTTAAATAAGAGTTGTATGTATTATTTCGCTGCAATGTAAGTCCTTATAGGCAGACTTGCCTTAGTCACAGCTCTACTCTCAGAGCAAGACTTGGCACAGAGTGGGAACCCTCAAACCATTGGTCCCGTTGTTTAACTCACTTTTATTTGGGACAGTTTTAGTTTTAAGAAACTGAACACCTGATTCATTAGAACTGAGAAATGATTAAAAATAGTTAGAAAATTAAATGGCAATGAGTATCTGTCTATATATTTATCTATCTATCCATCCATCTAATCTTATAAGAACTCCTGTTACCGAATAAAAACATTCAGTAAGCATATTATTCTAGGAAAATTATATCAAGAGAAATGGACTGTTATTTAGTCTCTCGATAGATGCAGCTATCCGTATCCATCTATAGTGTCTATCAATATATCTATATATGTGTGTTCATTTATATATATTGAGAGAGAGAGGGAAAGAGAGCGAGAGAAAATTTAGAATTTCTATACTTCAATTACAGATTAGAAATTTAGGTCTAAGGCCAACATGATCTAACCCCTATCTAGTTCTCCAGCTTCGTGGGCTGTCATTCTCCTTCTTTCTCTATATGTCCCATCCACCCTGGACTTTCCCAGAAGCAACATCTTCCTCCTCATAGGTTTCATATCTCCTCTTTCATCTGCCTGATGATCTCTCTACCCTTCTTTAGCCATAATTTGAATTGCGAATATTTATGCCTTCTTTATATCTATGCTTAAATGCCACTTCTTTGTGAATAATCTCCTTACAATTTGTCCCCAATCTCTGCAGATAAATTAACTATATGATCTTATAAAACATTTTATAGTTTATCAAAACACTGTTACAAAGAAATGATATAGTAATTAAGATAAGGTAAACACTGGAGATACAGAAATAAACTAGGAAACTTCTAAGTAACAAATAACCAATTTAAGATGTGTGATGAGTATTCAGCAAATATTTACTGAATAAATAAATGACTAATCATAAGCTATAGTTTGCAGGGCTCATATTCATTTCCTTTTATGTTATCTGTTATAGGGGGGTTATATATGGTTCAGATAAAGCAGAAGGAAAGTTCAATTTCAGGCTATTGGAAAGCATATATATCCTGGGGTTGTATATAAAAATTTAAGAGAAATATTGATGGTTTTCATGCCTTTCTCTGGGCATGTCTCATATCAAGAAATGTGAGCAATAAACTGAGGATGCTTAGGTTCAAATAGAAAAGTCTTCAGAGAGAAAAAAAAACTTATCTTAAACTATTGGAAATACCATCATGTTAAAAAGGTGCACACTAGAATTCTCTTTTACTGCATTGAAATTGGATGCATTAGTTCTGTAATAAGTGAGGGGCACACTTATTGAATAAGTATCTCATATGGTTAATTTAATAGAAATGTCTTCTTGATTATTGATATTTAGTTTTTGAATCATTTGGAGTTGAAAGTCAAAGGATATTCATTCACACAACATTAATATCCTTGTAAGAAATTTTTCCTTTAGTAAATAAGGTGGTATTTATTACAGACTGAATGTTGAAAAAATGCTTATATTGAAGCTATAAACCCCAGTGTGGCTGTATTTGGAGATAACACCTCTAAGGAAATAATTAAGGTTAAATGAGGCTATAAGGGTGCAGTTCTGCTCCTAGAGGAATAGTGTCCTTATAAGAAGAGACACTAAAGACTTTGCATTCTTTCTTTCTCTCCCTGGGCACACAAAGAAGATCTCATGTGAGCACCCAGGCAGATGGCAGCCACCTACGAGCCAGGAGAAAAGGTTACAGAATGAAAACTACCTTGCATACTCCATGACAAATTAAAAATTCTGTACCTATCTGGATAATTCTTCAATATTATTGGTGTAATTTATCCCATAGTATTAAATTCATTCCTTCTTTCTTTCCTTTCTTCTAAGTTACAGTACTTTCCCCTTATCATGGTTTCACTTTTTGTGATTTCCGTTACCCACAGTCAACCACGGTTTGAAAATATTAAATGGAAAATGGCAGAAATAAATAATTCATAAATTTTAAATTATATACCGTTCTGAGTAGTGTGATAACATCTCACTCTGTCCCTCTCAGTCCTGCCCAGGATGTGAATCATCTCTTTGTCCAGTGTATCCAAGCTGTGTATACTCACTACCTGTTAGTCGTTTAGTAGCCATCTCAGTTATCAGAATGAAAAACCATAGTACATACTGTATATACAGGGTTCAATATTATCCTTGGTTTCAGGCATGCACTGTAGATCTTAGAACATAGTCCTTGTGGATAAGGCATGATTACTGTTCTCTTCTTTGTATTTTTTAAAAAATAAGATAATCATTATTACTGTTATTATTTAAAAACCTCATCCTCCCTCCAGTTTGTCTATTTTTTAGATAAAATAAAGCAGGCAAGGCAAATCGAAATTCTGTATTTGTTTCAGTGTAGTTCCTCTGCTGTTCTGATATAGAAATTTTACTTTGGTCTAGGTTTCATTCATTTAAAATCATTGAGCTATGGCTTTTGGTTGTCCTTTCAGATGTAAACAAGAAGAAAAAGGAGCCAGTGTTAATGAAGGCACTTGCTAGGCAAATATTTATGAAAAATAAACAGATGAAGAAAATATCAGTAGATATCGTGCCTTTTTGAGAAAAGTCTCCTGACATTTGACTTGCAAATTTAATTCAAATTTTCTTGGTCAAGTCAAATGAAATGAAAATGGTAGGAAGGTCAAAACAAAGGGAAAAAAGTGTCACTGTGTTTAGTGGGTATCGACAAGAGATTTAATTAAGTTCTTATCATTGTGTTGTGCCTGTTGTTTATTAAAAAACAACAACAACTAGCACAACAGTAAAGAGACCAAATCCATGAGCTTTCAGCATATTAGAAGCATATACAGTAGTATCCAATATTTAAGAATACGAGGCAATTATTATAATGTCCACACTTCATTTATATCTTTTTACTCTAAATACTGTGTCTTGTTGGAAACACTCACACTGTAATGAATTAATAAAAACTAAGGCTTTGTGAAGCCAATTTCCTTCAGTATCATAAGTTCCTACATAATTCATTGAAAGTGTAACAACATACTAAATCTGCCACAAACAACTGAACATTCTGAGACACCTAATTAGATCAACTTATTTGTCACTATTTTGTCTTTTCTTTTCTCATTAGATTGTCCATCATGCCACCTGACATGAATAATCTCAATATTTAGAATTGATGCATTACCAAATATGCTAGTATTTAATAACAGAGTATATCTAGCCACCAAATATTGGAGCAAGGTCCACTTTGGCTTTAGAAACATAACAAAACATCATTGTGGATTCTTTTGGAAGTTCCTAGACTAAAACCAAACTTACTGTTTAGTTTACAATGTACAATTACACATAGAATGAAATAGCACTTTTTTAACATAGAAAAACACTCCATGGGCTCTCTCCGCACTATAACCATCTAATACTAGAGTTCTAGAAATATCTGCCTGGTTGTCAGTTTGGAGTGACAATACACAAAGGGTGGTCTGTGCTTTTCACTTTGCAAAATTCAGGGCTCAAAAGGGGCCTATGAAATGTAAGCAACTTTTAAAGTTTTTGAAAAAGCTAGATATACTAGTTTAAAATTATTAATATAAAAGAATTTTTAATATCATATGAAGATGCTGATTAGTGAATCTATGTCTACAAAAGACAAAACTTACTATCTCCATTCTTTTGTTTTTTGACATTCATGTGTGTATTAAGGTACATGGTAGAATATTAGCCTAGTGGTCTGAATAGTGACCCCCCAAGATATATGCCCACATCCTAATTCTTCAAACCTATGAATGTTATCTTACTTGGGGGAGAGTCTTTGTGGGTAATTAAGTATTTTGAGTTGAGGAGTTCATGTGGGATTAACTGGTAGGCCCTAAATCCAATAACAAGTATTCCATAAGAGGGAGAATTGACACAGACATGAGGAAGAAGCAGTGTGCCCAGTGAGGCGTAGATTGGCATGATGTGGCCACAAGCCAAGGAATGCCTACAGGCAAGAAAGGCTGGAAGAGCCAAAGAATGGATTCTCCTCTAGCATCTCGGAAGGGAACAGGGGCCTGCCCACACCTTTATTTCAGATTTCTGGCCTCCAGAATTCTGAGAGAATAAGTATCTTTTGCTTTATGCCTCCAAGTTTCTGGAAATTTGTCATGGCAGCCCTAGACTATGAATGCAATTAACAACTCTTATTAAATATATTTATGATTTACAGAGGCAGCACAAGGCATTCTTATTTCCATCTCGCTTATGAGGAACAAGATTTTTGAAAGATAATATGAATTGCTCAAGGTGTCTCAGTAAGAGGTTAAGAATTGCAACGTACTCCAATATATTTTCTATAATCTCTCTTTGTCACCTTAGCAAAAATTAACTCAAAAACAAGAGAACATGGTCTCTAAGAAGCTTTTATTAAAGCTCAAGGATAAGAGAGGGAAAAAAACCCACAAAGTACATGGAGGGAAGTGTTTCCATGCCATCATGGCACTTTTATCGGAGACAATGAAAAAACTAAATGGTAAAGGTAGACAACAGTATAGTATTTTTAGAGGGCTAAAAAGATATATAATACAACATTCTATAGATCTAAATCCCATACCTTGAGATTCAACATAACACAGCATAGCATAGCAAAGCATAACCATGAATTAATTACGAAGGAATGATCAATTTTGGTGCCAGAGAGGAACGCAGCTATCACAGAATCCAAGTCCTATGCTAGATTTGATCACCCTGCCCAAGGTCTTGTGTGTTTAATGATTTTTCCCCTACTCTTAATTAGCATGCTTGCTCTTATTCAAAAATTTCCATGTACCTTTTGCAAATCCCTTAATGCTCAAATGAAAGGCAGATTCATCCCACTGCAGGCACTGGGGAATGAGGGGTGAAGATGAATATTACTTTCATTTTATCTGAAGAATTCCTGCATTAACTAACCCACCAAAGTAAAAACTATACCAAGAACCAATTTCTACTTTGTTTGAATGAAAATTTTAAGCTTTTATAAATATTAATAGATCTGGACAGAACATTTTATCTATCTGAATTTATTCAGAAGAATAAAAATGTAATTTTTTAGTATATAAACCACTTAAGGAAAAAACAAAACAAGCAAACACCAAGGTCCTGAGTGGAATTTCTTGTGAAAATTTCAGAAAACAACTTAATAGTGGCTAAATATCCAGACATTAGAAAACTTGTATTATCAGGAGAGTGACTTCTCTGCCACATCTCTATTGACTGAATAGATGTCTCTAAATACTTAAGAAACTGGCAGCCAGAGATTAATTTATTTTGCACTAGAGGTTATAGATTTGTGTTCATTAATACTTTGATATAAATGGTGGTTGAGGCAGATAGTAAGATTGCTTTAAAATTGCAGTTTAAGTGAAGTACACAGTGTGTGCAAGATATTCAGATCTTTAAATATTGTCAATGAAGCACCAAAGATAAGAAAGAAAGTACAGTGCAAAGGTAGTTTGTCATGTAAATAAATAACTTGCTTTAATTTTTAAGGAAGTCAGATATCTCTGGAAATCATCACTTTGTTGAATCTTGTGATCTCCCTTAAGATTTTGCATTTACACACATGAAATTAAGACATCAGGCAAGCCACCAAATATGATACAAATCCAATTTTCCTTGTCATCACCCATGCCTCCATCTTAATTCGTTCAAGTCCATTCTGGCACATTTAATCAATTCTGCCCTCAGTTATTCAGCATCTACTGTCTGTAAGACATCACCGGCAGAGGAACAGCTTCCTCAACACACATCCCGCCCAGCATGGTGCAATACAGTGGAGTATGTTGTTTTTCTGTCTCACCAACTGTAGGATCCTTGGATGCAGAGATTCTACCCTTTAGTACATGCATCCCAGTCTGTATTGTGTGTCACTGTATAGAAGTCTCTATGGTAAGATTTTAATTAACTATTGTTGAATGAACAAATGGATAGCTAGGTAAGTGAAGACATGTGATTACTGATTTCATGGAACTTCTGACTCAGAAGGAGAAGATAGGCTCTAACTAGTCAAAATATCAGTCAGTTGATGGGTCATTCTTTAATTGTGATCCCTGCTCTTCTGTCTCTGCTCCCACACCTTGTGGTCCACTACACCATTTGTACCTTGATTTGAATCTCTGTCATTGGATATGAATGAAAGAATGCCTTAAGAAAAGAGTGGGTTCAGGACCAGCCTGAGCAACATAGTGAGACCCTGTCTTTACAAAAATAGAAAAAGTTAGCCGGGTGTGGCGGTACATGCCTGTAGTCCCAGCTACTCAGGAGGCTGAGGCAGCAGGATTGCTTGAGCCCAGGAGTTTGAGGATGCTGTGAGCTATGATGAGACTATTGCACCCTAACCCAAGCAACAGAGTGACACTCTGTCAAAAAAAAAACAAAAAAAAGAAAGGAAGGAAGGAAGGAAAGGACGAAAAAAAGAAAAAAGAGGGAGAAAGAGAAGAAGGAAGAAAAGAAAGACAAAGAGAAAGAAAGAAGAAGGAGGAGGAGGAGGAGGAAGAAGAGGAGGTGGAAGGAATGAAGGAAGGAAGGAAGGAGGGAAGGAAGGAGAAAGGAAGAAAGAGAAAGAGAAGTGGCATATGGTCTGGGTTTAAATGAAAGGGCTGGTTTGCTACTAGGGTAAAATACAAAGAATAGAATTCTCTCATCTCCCTGCACCTCCCATGTTTCTGCTCTATAGAATCCTCTCCTCAGCCTTTTTCTATAACCTCATTGAAAACTGTTGGAACCTCTGATTCACGATCTGATTTCAAGTACCAGACCGTATTTCTTTCTAAAACTCCAGCCTTATTCCTCCTCCGTTTACCTCTTGTGCATGTCCACCTGGATGCTCAATGTCACAAATGCAATCTTTCATGCATCAAATTAATAATGAGGACTGCCTATTCTTTCCCATCTCCAATAATGTCGGTTGTATTTCTTTCACCGTTGTTGTAACTATATGATTTTATACATCTCTCCCCTTCCATCCAATAACTTCACATCTTCCTTATCAATGAAAGTCCCACCATTCTTTAGTAGTTAGCTGAAAATTTACTACTTCCCTTATGGAAGAGGCACTAGGTGCAAACAGCCTTCGGAATTGGGCTATCTAATTCAGAGATGTAATGGAGATTTGATTATAAAGTAAAAGGAAAGTCAATAGAATGGTGTTGATTGGTTTGAAATGCATAATAGGCATCAGTGAATGTGAGTGAGTCAATGTGTAACAAGAAACTCAAAATGACAAGCAGTGCCTTGAGAAGTCCAAAAGATACCTAACGCCACACAAATAGCATGCAATGAGAGAAATATATAACACTGATCTTGCACTTATTATCACCTTAATTTAAAAAATTAAGTGCCTATAAATATATACATATTTCAAAACATCACAGTGTATCCCATAAACATATACAATTATTATTTCTTAAGTTAAAATTAAAAGAAATAAGTACCTATTATATACCAGGCTCTGATATACAGTAGTATCCCCTTTTCTGCAGGAGATTCATTCCAAGACCCCCAGTGGAGGCCTGAAACCTGGACACTACCAAACCTTATATATATGGTCTTTTTTTCATCTGATAACTGAGACAGCTACCAGGTAATTAAAAGATGTGAATACGCTGAACAAAGAGATAATTCAGGTACTCAATGGGATAGGGCAGGACTGCATGAGATTTTATCATGCCACTCAGAACAGTGCACAATTTAAAACTTATGAATTGTTTATTTCTGATATTTTCCATTTAATAGTTTCAGACGGTGGCTGACCGTGAGTAACTGAAACCATGGAAAGTGAAACTATAGATAAGTGGGGACTACTGTATCTGATTGACCTTGACACTCCAAATTTCAAGTCCATTCAATTATCATTTGTGTCTCAGCATATATTCACACAAACAGAAGCCAAGTGAAAAATTCATGCAATAATTCAGATAGAAATATCTGAGCGTGTTAAAAATACACATTGTTGAATTTTACCCTAAATCAACTAAATAAGAATTTCTGGGGATGGGCCCTGGGCATCTGCATTTCAAATAAATTTTGTTTGCATAAACGTCTTCTGGGATGTTTGGGAGCCATCTGACTCTATTTCATTTCTTCCCTTAGGTGTTAGCAGTGGTTAATGGCTTGGCCCAAGCAGTCAGAGGCTCCACTGGGGAAGCTATTATGCTCTGGGTTGTGTAATCCAGCAGGGGTAGCAGCTGATAGCAATTTTCCTGCATAATTCCTTCTTTCCTGGTTTAGTGGTAAAATGCTGCTTAAAAAAAAAGAAAAGAAAAAAGAAGGAAATGATGCAAGAAAATGTGGCATCCTACAGTGAGCTGAAGTCCAGTGTTTGTCCTTGAATCATTTTAAAGTTTAATATGTTATATTAAAACAGCTTGGCTAAACATATATCTTTGGGCAGAAGTCTTAATATACAGTGAAGGCAAGAGGATGGAAGGCAGTTATGTAGATAAAATTATCATTCAAGCAGTGGTTACATTATCATTCCTCCCAGGTTGCTGAGAATGACACGTGCTTTTGAATCTTAAAATCCACATTCTTTCTAGTATTGGAAATAGTACTGTTTTGTTCACACATAAATGACTTTACATTAAAGGTCAAACTGATTTGCTTTTCCTCAAATTCACCCACATATTAACAGGTTAAAATACAGATAGAGAGAGCAGAAATAAATGATTGAAAAAAAAGAGATACCTGTGTAGGTCACCCTTATGATTGAAACAGAAATCACATCAAACTCATTCAAACTCTTTTTATTGAAAACGTAATCTGATAAAATTCCCTATTGTTAGACACTGTAGAGAAATCTGAATACATTTTGAAGTCATGCATGATTTCACTTTAATACTTTCTTTTAAAATAAAAGGGAATTTTTTGGATGAGTCTTTTAAAATATTCTCTAGATGATATTTGATTTTCCAAGCTTGCCAACCTGCCTGACAATGGATGTGTGCCACTTCGTGGCACTGGGCAGTGATTCGAAGATACCTACCATCAAATTCTTCACATTGTATGGTCTTAAGATGTATGCTTAACAAATAGAGAGAAGTTTAGGGAATTTGTTCCCTTTTCAAAATTCTGACTACTGAATAGCTTATCTTAGGTGCAATTTCTTTAGGATGCATATTTCAGAATCCTTCTGAATATTATACTAGATAATGCCCTGGCTCTGTAATCATTCAGAATTGTGAATGCATTCCAGTTTTATTATTGACTTGGTTGCACTTTTAAATAATCTCTCCAAGGTCATAGCAGGTAATCTTATTGTGCCCAAATCACTAATTAAGAAACTGAGGATCAGAAAGTCTTTCAGGAGGAACTGTGTTATTCCATCTAAAGTGTTCTTTCAGGGTTTTTCATGTGCAGTGTTTGATAAAACTTAAAATAAATAGTACTTATTGTTACTTTCTGTAAGATACCTTATATTTAAAATAAAGCAGACAGCTACAATCTTTTAAGAATGTTTAGATTTCATACTTTAATTCTTTACAATGAATTTCTATTTGGAAGCCTCAAGGTTGAATTGTAAAGTAAATTGTAAAGAACTAAAAATATATGTTAAGAAAAAGTAAGACTCGTAAAGATTCATAATGAGGAAGAGTTCTCAGAATGAGCCTCAAAATCGCCATGCTAAGGGAAAAAGACAGACATAAAATCATATATTTTGTAGTTTCATGTATATTAAGTGTCCAGAGGAGGCAAACCTATAGAGACAGAAAGTAGATTTGTGGTTGCCTGTAGCTGGGGGTATAAAGAGAAAGTGACCACACATGGGCAGGAGAGTCTTTTTTATTTGAGGTGACAGAAATGTTCTAAAATTAGATTGTGCTGATGGTTGCACAAATCAGTAAATTTACAAAATGTCATTAAATTGCACCATAAAATGGGCAGAATTTATGGGATGTAAATTGTTTCTCAAAAAACTATTTAAGATCAAATTAAAAACCTTCTGCACAGACAAAGAAACTATCACTAGAGCAAATAGACAACCTACAGAATGGGAGAAAATATTTGCTCTCTACTCTTCCGATAAAGGTATGATAACAAGAATCTACCTAGAACTCAAAAGACTTAACAAGAAAAACTCAAACAATCCCAT
>CAUYRT010037727.1:0-13944 GCA_963574885.1 Lepilemur ruficaudatus | reverse complement strand
TGGGATAAAATGTCTCTTTTTATTGCTGGCCTACACCAGGTGAATGACTACTCACAAAGTTGTCTATTGTTTTTCTCATGTTGACATGCTGTGAGCTACGAACAACATGCCCACATTTATGACTGGAAAAGGGATATCACCCTCACACTGGACTCTTTAACTTTAGGTGTTATATTCAGAATGTCCACAATGAGCTCCTCTATTGAGTTTTTATGGTTGGTTAAAACTGTATGGAAACTGATAAAATATGGCATTACAGTGGTAACTCCCTATACTAGCAGACGTGGTTTTTATTGTGACACAAGCTGGCTACATACTTCTGATTTAAAGAAGTGCTTGATACTTTATATTTGGCTCCCTCTACCATATTTGAAATTCATTCAAGAGGCTGTGAAACTCTACTTAGCACTAATGTGAATACAATCAGTGACTCACTTTTCCTACAAACAAAGGCCCCAAGCACAGAATTGTAAATACGATGTCTGGACTGGATGTATGCTATTGATTAATACCAGTTGTTAAGTAATATATCATTATTTATAATGTGCTTTCAGAAACTATGCCATCAGTTGTCACTTTCTTCTCTGAGTGGAAATAATGATAAGAGAAATGCACTTACATGTCAGTTTAGAAAAGCGAATAATTATTATTCAGGAGAAGTTGTGGGGATTTGTTTCTTTCTCCTAAGCTTTGTATTTCTATAGGCCTTTAGTGTGACCAGCTAACTGTAATTGCCACTGTAGTGCTTGGCCAGAAAGCTGTTATATGAATCAATCAAACAAATAAAGGGGCAAATTAATTAATATGTTTTGTTGAAACAATTTAAAAGAATTATAGCAAAGCAATTTTGATTTTCAATAGTTCTACTCACCATCTGCATTTGATAAAACTCTTGACATCGGTCTGGGTTTCTAAGCAATAAATACCTCTGCCATGACATCTGAGTCCCTAGGATCATTCCATTATTTTGTCATTCAAGCATGTCACATAGCTTGGTGTGGGCCTCCAATTCCTACACAGTCAGAAATGTAGACCTGCTGTTCCCACTGTAGAAAGAGAATAAATAATAGAATTGTGAGACAGTGAGATGATTAAAAGACCGGGGAATTGAGGCTACATAAACAGAATTTGGGGGATGTGCTTTTTACAGAAGATAAGTCATCATAAATGCCATAGTTTTAAAAGTGCAGGTAATTTTCACACCCAGAAGAAACCACATTTGGGGTACTTAAATTCACTTTGCTATCTTAGCAACAGTTCTCAGATAAAATATAGTATGTTTTGTAAAAGTTTCTATCATGTTTTCTATTTATCAAAGGGTAGCCCTGATCATTTGATCATTGGCTATAATAAATTCCTGACTTCAGTGAAGATGGGAAAGGCAGGTTAAGAATTTTGTGCTAGTTTAAACATTTTGACAGTAGGCTGCCTAGTTCAGGAAGCCTCTATTAGGATGGCATGTAATTTCTTATTGAAAAGCAACTTTTAAAAAATGTTTTACATTTTCATGTCAGTGCTATATTTTGTGTGAATACTTATCTTACTGACTCTATCTTGTAATAGAGTTACATTTATTTATTTCTGCATTTTTGGCTCTAGACAAAGGAGAATATTGACATGCTAAGGTACTTGGAAATGAGTAAGACTTCGATTGAGCTATAGGAATAAAGAATATATGAGACGTGTACATTTTTCTAGGCCATCAATCAAAATTGTGGGCATCTATTTCAAATCAGTAGCTTAGTTCTTTGGAAGAACTAATTTAGATTAAATAGAGATGGGCCTGAAAAGATGCATTTAATCATTTTTGGCAGAGCTGAGATGAAAAAGACTGTAATTCTCCCAACTTCTTGACTGTACTTCCTTAGGTTATTTTTCTAGGACAAAATAGCTATGTTGACAGATAATTCCAAAGGTCACGTTCAACTCAAAAACTTTTTCATCTTTAATATAGCAGCGAAAAAAAATGAGTTAAGATTGTTTTATCCAATATGGGAAATTCAGTCAAATCAGAGACAAAAATCTGCTGTTTGATTATCTCCATTTATACCACATTTTGATTTGTCTTAATGTGGCATGTGAACAAATAATCTAAACAATATATTTCATCCATGCCTCAGTATTATGACAGCGAGTGGTTAGAGAAATGATGTGAGTTTACAGAGTGAAATGACCAAGATGTGGAGTGACCTCCTCAGGATCACACAGCCTGAAAATATAAAACTGGGATTCAGGTCTGCCCCTTCAGATAGCTGGGCCAGAGGTGTTCACAGTACAACACTTTCCATTATAGAAAAAGAAATATTCCAATATCTTTATTTTTCAGCTAAAGTAACTGAGACTCAGAGATGTAAAATTACTTGCCCCCAGAATGACTACAGAATGGAGGCTGGAACCCACATTTCCTATCATCTTGGTGTTCTTCCTTCTTATTTCACCCAAATTCAGAGCAAATCCTCATTCTTCCTTTTTTCCATTTCAGTGAATAAACATTATGGGGAAGGAGAAATGAATGCATTGGAATGTCATAATAGTTTGGTACTAAACATTTGGACCAGTTTCTTGAATTGTTCAACCGTAAGTTCTTTTTGGTTAATGATTTCTTTCTTTCTTTCCCTTTTTTAAAGGTAACCCAGATGCCTACTGCCTTGTCAGTACCTGACTGCAAGAAGGCAGGAGCTTGGCCTCACTTCTAAGTATTACTCAGCTACTTTATGATGCCATGAAAGGGCTAGCAGCTTTGTTTGTCAGCTAGAGTCACTATAGACGGTTATTTATTGAGTACTTACCATTTGTGAGGCATTATGATATAAGCTTGCTATGGGCTATTTTAGTTCATATCCTAGCAACAATCACATACCATGGATACTGTTAGCTCCCTCATTTGACAGCTAAGGAATCTGAACCACAATGTAGCTCAGGGTTTCATAGCCATTAGTGGCAAAATCAACTTTAGAACCCTGGCAGGCTGACTATGGAGCTGATGCGCTTACCGGTGGAGCTCAACAGCAAACCTGTTATTCTTCTACTGTTCCATGTGACACATATTCCCACTTGTGGCAAATGGAGTCACTTGAAATAGCCTTGACACTTCCTATGGGGGATGCAGTCTCCAAGTGCTTGTCAAGTTTCCAATTCTTAGCCAAAGCTGGGTTATGATCTATGACTGGGAGGCCTCTTCTCCAACTCATGCTGCATTTTGTAATATAAGTCTCTAAAGTATCTGTGCCTATGTATAGTTTCATAAAGTTAAAAGTTTCAACATCTTCTCACCCCTTATTCCTTACTCATAGGAACTCAAACCCAGTCCAAGAGGCTATACGAGGATCAAATGCTCCGTGGGCTTCCTATTTCTTTTCTTTCCTTGCCCCTATTCCACAAAACCTTTCTCCCTCTCCTTCCCAAACAAAACCTCTTGTACATGTCAGTGTGTGTGCATGTGTGTCCATACACCCAGCTTCTTAGACAAATTAGTATCTTTTACCAAAATAATATTCAATGCATAACATTTAATTAAATGACTAGTAAAGAATGATAATAAAATTCTACCTACTTAACTATTTGTTATTGCAAAAGGGATATGTGTTCCTTTAAGAAGTTGCTGATGAGCATAAAGAAGGTAGTAAAATTTACCAATAATTCCCTTGCTGATTTAGAAATAACTATTAATTCATTAACACATACAAATCTATAATCACACTATAATAGTGGGTCTAAAATATGTATTTTTAATTCTTTTTTTCCATTTGTATTTAAGTTTGAGAAGTTTCTATAGACCTGTCTTTCTGATTCCTTCCATAACCGTGTCCAGTCTACTGATAAATCAGTTGAGAGCATTATTCATTCCTGTTACTGTGTTTTGATTTTTGCATTTCCTACTGATTCTTTCTCAGGGTGTCCCTCCATCTACTAACATAATCCATCTTTTTCTTCACATTATGTGGTTTTTCCATGAGAACCCTTATCATACCAGTTATTTTAAGTTCTCTGATTATTCCTACATGTGTTTTATCTGCTTCTAGTTCTGATAATTGCATTTTCTCCTTAGAGTATTATCTCTTGCCTTTTGCCATACATTGTAATATTTTTGTTGTTGTTGAAAGCTGAACACTTTGTTTTGGGTAATAGGAAATGGGGTAAGAGGCATTTAGTATGAGGATTTATGTTAATCTGTCCAGGAATTGGGCTGTGCTTCACATTTGGTGTAGCTATGGTTATTATAGGCTTAAAATTCCTCTATTGGCCTTATTTTTGTCTCCCTTGTTGACTTTAGGCTTCCCTAAGTACTCCTACTCAGAGTCTGTCTTGTAATTCCCTCAGTTGTAATATACTATTATTATACTGTAGCCCTGCTTGTGTAGGGGTAGAATATGGAGGTGGGGTAGTATTCTATAATCTTCTGATTAAACTTTAGTCTTTTAGCTGGCTGATGTCTCAGAACTGTGATTCTCACAAGTCCAGTTATATAGCTTTTGTCCCCTCCCCACCATGTGACCACTTCCTTCGGAGCTGCAATGTTGTCAATCTGTTTCCTTGAAGCTCTGACCCCTTTTGACTATGGTTTTGTTCCCCTCTTAGGTGAGTTAGGAAAGCTTGAGGGCTCTGGAGTGGGGAGGAATTTCCTCTGCCTGCTGAGGAATTTCCTCTGCCTTCTTAAAGTTTCAGAATTAAGTTCTGGCAAAGTACTTTATTGTGTATGGAAAGTAGGCATTCAATGTGGTGAAGGCTCCAGGACTATTCAACAGTGGTTATTTTCCCAGAACCAAGAGATTTTTCTCATATCTTGGCTGTGAGAACCTGGTAGAATTCCTAGAAGGATATTCCATAAAAGTGTAATGTGTGTCTCCTTAAATGCTAGCCCGAGGTGTTTCTCATTCTCAAGTTATTCTACACTAAACCTCCAGCAATTTATTAAAATTACAGTTTAAGTATTCCTATCAGTTTATGGCTCCATTAACTTCTACTCCAGTTCTCAGTTACTGCGTCTCTCTAAATGCACCCAAAGCTCCAAATGGAGATTTGTGCTGTGACCACAGTTCTCCAATGAGTCCAGGATATCTCATTATTTATCAGTTAGTTTAGCTTTTTCTTGTTGTAAAGATGAGAGTGACAACTTTTAAGCTCTTTAGTGTCAGAGCTCTAAAATGCATATTTTTCCCTTAATAATATATCCCAAAGATTTTCAAGTCAATGCATTATCTTCTACGACATTTTTAATGCCTGTGTGGCATTGTACAAATTTACATTGCTGATTAAACCATTTAACTGTCTTTGGGCATTTTTCATTATTATAAATAGCACCATCATAAGCATCTTTGAAGCTAATTGTTTTCACCTTTCCACTTCCATGTTTCATGTTCTTGTTTTGACTTGCATTTTTCTGATTGCTAATGAACTTGAGTATTTTAAATTTATTTTAATATGTTTTCTACATTTAAAAAATTCAAATTGCCTATTGATTTAATTGTTCATTTATATAAATCAATCTTTTTTGGCTTTTCAGAATTTTAATATTTCTTATTAAAATTGATCATTATTTTGTTTCCTTTTTGATTTTCCTTTCTTTTTGCTTTAAGTAGCTAGACATGTCCTTTGAATTATGAAGTTAAAGCAGGACCCAGTTCATCAAAGATGAAGAGAATTTCAGAATATTCTGCCCTGGGATGTGAAAAGTACCCATCTTAAGCTAGCAAAGAGTACACTATAGACTCAGGTAAGCCTTGGGTGAGAATAACTCTCCCTACTCTAAACCTGAAATTTTCTCCGTATTTTCTCATTATGTCCACGTAATACATAAGCCATTGTTCTTGTGCACTACATAACACACCTTTTAATCATAGGGCCTCTACTTTTCCATTTTGAAAAGACAAACTATCTAATAAATATCTGCAGCATTCACTGTGTTGAATCACTGAAAGCATAAGGCATTATACTACTGCAATGATACTGAAATAAACACCCACAAGATAAGGTAAAATGTGGTGACAAGCAAATTGTTATGGTAGTGGATATTAAATATATATATTATGCTTCTGTTATTTTGTGAACAATTTAATATGAAATGAAAATTTAAGTCTTCAGATTGCATAAATATGGTTTAGCTATAACAGTGTGTATTGGTAACTGGGCATGAGTAATGATAATATGTTTTGTATGATGTCTCACAATGACTGACAGAGGAAACTTTAATTTAATTTAATTTTATTACATCAGGTCTGTTATTTTAGATATAAGATTTTTTTTAATCAAATGGGGGAGTGAAAGACAGAAAGAAATGTTCAAAGGTTGTACTTCGAAACCTAGGCATGGGCTAGCAGCTTTGGTGAGTATGAAATGGGCTTTTGTGCAGTTTGGAGCAAATCAAATGTATTACGTGGGTATAAGCCTGGAAATTGAAGCTACTAGGTTTGATCAAAATGTTTAATGCCTTTTAGAATGAATGTAAGGAAAGACATTAAATCTAAGAAACACCTTTCATTCTACAATTTATGCTCAGTTAACCCTTAGTTACTATGCTGAACAGGCAAGATTACTATTCTGATTAACATTCAAAGTTTAGATGTATATATTTGCAGCTATGAAATGAAAATATTTGCATGCATCTGGCATTATTTCCTTAAGATAAATACCAAGAAATGGAATTTAGAGAACAGAAAATATGCATATTTCCTCCCAATCTCGATTTCTTCACTAGATAATGAATATGTTGTAAGCAGAACTTTGTTTTACTCATGTGTAATCATTGCCTAACACATCTTATAAGGAAACTGGGAATGAGAGGGCTTGAGTAATCTCTCAATTAATGTTTATTAAATTAATAAATTTGTTAGTGAGAAAAATCATTTAAAGATTGAATAGAAGAAAAAAACAGCTTTTAAAACAGGCCATACAACTTAAGCTATAAATAGTTGCTCAATTGTCTTTAGTCTTACTCTTACTCTAATAAAAACGTTGGTAAATTATTATTTATCTTCTTGACATAACTGTATTTCAGATGCAAATGTGGTTGGAATATTGCTAAAGTTAATTATAATATTAAATTAAGTACACCTACACATACATCTTTTTCTTTTTTAATTTTTTTTTTATTTCAGCATATTACAGGGGTACAAATGTTTAGGTTACGTATATTGCCTTTGCCCCACCTGAATCAGAGCTTCAAGTGTGTCCATCCCCCAGACGGTGCTCACTGCACCCATTAGGTGTGTATATACCCATCCCTTCCTCCCCACTCCCATCTGCCCAACACCATATGAATGTTATTACTATATGTGCACTTAAGTGTTAATCAGTTAATACCAATTTGATGATGAGTACATATGGTGCTTGTTTTTCCATTCTTGTGATACTTCACTTAGTAGAATGGGTTTCAGCTCTATCCAGGATAATACAAGAGGTGCTGTATCATCATTGTTTCTTATAGCTGAATAGTACTCCATGGTATACATATACCACATTTTATTAATCCACTATGTATTGATGGGCACTTGGGTTGTTTTATATCTTTTTTGTTTTTACTTCAAAATATTAAGAGGGTATGAATGTTTTTGGTTGCATGGATTGCTTTTGTAATACTTGAGTCACAGCTGTAGGTGTGCCCATCTGCCAAATAGTGTTCATTGTACCCCTTAGGTAAGTTTTTGCCCCTCCCCAGTTCCCCCTTCCTCTGCTTGATTTCCACTGAGTTTTACTTCCCTCTGTGCACGTGTGTGCTCATCAGTTAGTTGCAGTTTAATGATGAGTATATGTGGTGTTTGTTTTCCCATTCTTTAGATATTTCACTTAGGCCTCCAGTTCCATAAAAATTATTGCAAATAGCATTAATTCATCCTTTTTATGGCTGAGTAGTACTCCATGGTGTGTGTGTGTGTGCATATGTGTGTGTGTGTCTGTGTGTGTGTATATATATTACACATTTTATTAATCAACTCATGAATTGATGGACACTTGGGTTGATTCCACATCTTCGCAATTGTGAATTGTGCTGCAGTAAACATTCAAGTGCAGGTGTATTTTTGATAGAAAGACTTTTTGTCCTTTGTGTATAAACTCAGTAGTGGGATAGTTGGATTGAATGCTAGGTCTACTTTTAGTTCTCTGAGACATCTCCATACTGTTTTCCATAGAGGTTGTGTTAATTTACAGTCCCACCAACAATGTAGAAGTGTTCCTTTCTCTGTGTGCCTATGCTGGCATCTATTGTTTTGGGGATTTTTAATAAAAGCCATTCTAACAGAGGTAAGGTGATAATTGAGATGAAGTTAAAGATGAAAATTGTGATTTTCATTTGCATTTCCATGATGATAAGTGATGCTGAGCATTTTTCATGTTTATTGGCCATTTGTCTATCTTCTTTTGGGATGCTTTTGCTCATGTCTTTTGCCCACTTTTTAATGGAATTATTTGTTTCTTTCTTGCTGATTTACTTGAATTCTTTGTGGATTCTGGTTATTTACTTTATTGCATGTGTGGCTTGTAAATATTTTCTGCCATTCTGTAGGTTGTTTGTTTGCTCTTTTGATTGTTTCCTTAACTTTCCAGAAACTTTAGTTTAATCAAATCCCATTTATTTTTGTTGTTGCTGTGATTGCCATTGGTGTTTTTTTCATAAATTCTTTGCCTTGGCTGATATCTAGAAGAGTTTTTCCTACATTTTCCTCTAGAATTCTTATGGTTTCATGTCTAACATTTAAGTCTTTTGTCTGTGTTGAATCAATTTTTGTGAAAGGGGAGTGGTAGGGGTCCTGTCTCATTCTTTTGCATGTGGCTATCCAATTTTCCCAGCTCTATGTATTGAATAGGGCTTCTTTTCCCTAGTGTATGTTGTTTTCTGCTTTGTCAAAAATCAGATGGTTTGTAGGTAGGTTGTTTTTCATCTTAGTTCTCTGTTTTTGTTCCATTGGTCTATCTTTTGTATTATAGTTTGAAGTTTGGTAATGTCATGCCTCCAGATGTGTTCCTTTTGTTTAAGGTTACTTGACTATTCAGACTCTTTTCTGATTTCAATCCAAGCATAGAATTATTTTTTCTTGGTCTGTGAAGTATGATGTGAGTATTTTGATGGGGATTGCATTGAATCTACAAATCACTTCAGGTAGTAAGGACATGTTATCCTATATCTTCTTAAAGAGACACACATTTCCAAATGCTCACCTAAAATGCCACTGACAATTGCTATTTCAAATGCCATTTAAAAAATATAACATTTACAAATGCATCATTGAATATTTTAACACATCATTCATTCTGTAGACATTTTGGGGGAATATTTTATATGTAGCACTTATAATATATTTTATGAGAACCATGAAAGATTTTAAAAAACTGATCATTTCCTTAAAAAACGTTAGTATACAATTGGATCAGAAGTACAAAGAGTTAAAATAACTGAAGACTGCCATTACAGCTGTAAATAATAATAAAAGTAAATAGAAATGTTTTTTCTTGAACTCAAATATGTTGACCAGGTTAAAGGAAAAAGTAAATCAGAAAAGTGCTGAGAATGGAAGAATAATAGGAAATGATAAATGAGCACCTAAACCTGAGAAAAAATGAGAGTTATGAATTTGCAAACATGTGAGGAGCAGATGTTTTAATTGTGGTATTGTTATATTCAAAGGCAGGAAGGCTGTTGAAAGAACAGTTTGTAGGGAGCAGAAGGATATTTACCTGATTAAGTAACAATACGGTTTGTAAAAAATATGAAAAGGGAGTTGACTGACTAGCTACTGAGCCTGGGGGATCCTCCCATAAGCTTCAGCAGAGAACATAGAAATATTGTTATGATGGGAAGAGCAGTACATTCCTAGCTTATGTGATCTGGGGGAAACTGAGAAAGAAAGAAATGCAAGTAGATGATCCCATTTTGTGGGAAAAGAATCAAATATCCCAGAATGGAGATAAGAAAAATATTTTTAGATTGGTGATGCTAGATAATTGTGTGTGTGTGTATGCGTGCACGTGTGTGTGTGTATGTGTGTGTGTGTGTGTGTATTTGCTTCCTGGAAGAAAGGTAAGTATTAAATAATAGTATCCAATTAATGACTTGAGAACTGCATAGTCCTTGAACTAAAAACTTAAACCATAAACATTATCATCTTGCTAACCTATCCTACTAACTTCATTTGGACACATGATATGGCTTGGATAATTAACTATAGCTATTATATATGTAATTTTTTTTTGTATAACTGTATTAGGTGCAATGAAAAAGATTATTGAATTCAGAACCATCTGATTTGCATCAAGGGCTTATCATTCAGTTTCCCTTGTACATACTTGTAATATGAATTCCAAAGTTATTTGGCATACTTTATACTTGAATGATCTCCGAATAGAAGTATGAGAAAGTACCCCATAGAGACAATGAGCCAAATCTCAGGCTTCAAAACAAAGGGACAGCCTCAGTTTAGAGGGACATGCTAAGTAAATCGCCTAAATTTTCCAAGATTCTTACTATCCCTCATGGGGAATTCATATAAAAATATGCATCTTCAAGAAATGTTGCAGCAAAATTCAGACATATAAAATGATACCTTTTGTATATTTTAAAAACTAAACAATATATCCAAATCTTTCCCTCCATTGCAGATCACTTATTCCTAATCATCGTTTTATACCTCATATACTAATTACTAAAAACAATTATTTCTCCATTATTTTAATCTTACTTTAAGAAGTGCAATAGTTTCCATTGAGAATTTTCCAGTTTAAGAAAGCAACAAAATGGCGTTATTTTTCTCAGTTTATTGAAATTGAGATAAAAAATGTTGGAGTTCCTTAATTAGTTGTGAGTGAAGCCTTGGGCTTAGCCATGAGGATAATGGACAAAGGCAATCAAGAGAAGGACAGGTAACTATGATGAAAATGTCAGTGGCAGACATTTGAGGAAAAGGAACCTGCATCTGACAGACTGGATTGAACACATTCATCAGTTTCAACAACATATGCCACAATTAATGAACACCATCCTGTTAATATTGTGACAACCTTGGCAGTTCTGTCTCAGATTGTTAGCTATCTCCAGTACAGTTGTGCAGGTAACTTCTTTACAAGTATATTTTACTTTAAATCATCAATGCTGACAATGTTAGATTACATTTTGGAGGGGTCATAGTCTCTAAGATCTCTGCCTGAGCATGGAAGCTAAATATGGAAGTCTTATCAAGTCATGCACGAAACTGAACAAGCCTTGAAACAATGATAGCTGTCCATCTCCTCCAAAGAATACTACATTGGATAAAAGGAAAAGCAAAATATACAATCATATTAAGATTATTTCATGAAAAATAAGTCAATAACTTAGAGAAACACGACAAAGCCTTTTTTGAATTAGTCAAAAAAGATGACAGAATGGAGTTATGAAAAGTAATTGACAAGATTCAAATAATAGTAAATGAAATTTAGTCCCTTTGATAAGGGAATGAGACATCATTGCAAATGTCAATAGGAATGATGAGGCAAAATCATCATTATTTCTACAATATATGATTAGGTACATAGAAAATCAAAAAATCAATTGGGAAATGTCAATAATTAATCAACAAGAACATTCAATGAAGTGGCTGGATAAGAAGTGAATAATTGATTCTCATTATTCATGGATTCTGTATTTGCAAATTCACCTACTAATTAAAATTCATTTGTAACCCCAAAATCAATATTTGCCATGTTTTTGTGGTCATTTGCAGACATGCAAAAAGCAACAAAAAATTTGAGTCACACCACATCACATTCCTTGCTGAGGTTGAATGAGGTGATGTTCTTCCTTTCTGTTTTGGCTTGCATATTGTAAACAAGTGTCCTTTTGTGGTCTATTTGATGCCATGTCTTTTGCATTTTTGTGGTTTTTTTTTTCTGGTAATTTCACCATTTAAAATGTGTAGTGCTGAAGTGCTGTGTACTGTTCTTATGAATAAGGAGGCTGTGAAGTGCCTTATCCAAAGGAAATGAAGTTGGTATTTTGAAGAGTTATCCGTGCTCCCATGTTCATTTCAGCATCATTCACAATGGCCCAAATATGGAAGTAAACTAAGTGTCCCTTAACAAATGAATGGAAAGAAAATGTATATATATGCAACGGAAGATTATACTGCCTTAAAAATGAAGGAAATTCTGTCATTCATGGCAACGTGGATGGAACTGGAGGACATTATGCTAAATAAAATAAACCAGGCATACAAAGACAAGTACTGCATGATCTCACTTACATATGGAATTTAAAAAAGTTGATCTCATAGAAACAGATAGTATAAAAGCAGTTACCAGTGGCTGGGGGGTAAGGGTGAGGAAGAAATGGGGAAAGAAAAGATGTTGATCAAAGGATGCAAAGTTTCAGTTAGACTACAGGAATATGTTTTAGTGATCGATTGTACTGCGTGATGATCATAGTTAATAATTTATTGTATATTTCAAAATTGCTAAAGAATAGATTAACATTACCATAAAAGTGATAAATTGGTAAGGTGATGACTATTTTAATTACTTGATTGAATCTTCCTGTACTGCTTGCATAGACTAAAACATCACATTTCTTCCCACAAATATACACAACTATTATTTGCCAGCTTATAAAATTAATAGATAAGGAATGTTTTACAAATCAATAAATATAGATGTATAAGACTGAAAGAGGCTAAATGCATTAATATATATAAAGCTCACATAAATAAATGAGAAAACGTCAATCTCAACAAACAGAAAAAAGGCAGACTACATAAAAGGAAGTGCAAATAGATAAAACTAAAAAATTTCAATTTCATCTATAACAAGAAAACTGAAATGAAAAAATACAAATTCATATTTTTGAGGACTATCAAGTAAGCAAAATCGTGTGTTTGTTTTGGAATGAGGTTTATCAGCCCTGGCAAGTAAGGACACAGTGCAATGAGTACTCTCATCTACTGTTACAAATCAGTTTAACTTTGAGCTGAAAAACTGTTATGGGAATTTATTCCTCATATGGAAGAAAACTGTTCAAAGATGTTTATCTTAGCATTATTTTTACAAGCTAAAACTTAGGAATGAATTATTTTCCAGTAAAGGGATATGACTGTGAGAAATGTGTTGTATGCATTTGGTGGAAAGGTATATATCAGTTAAAAACAATATTTATGACAGTTTTTAATAACATGGGAAATGCTTAGGTCAGCTTTTGCATTCTGCAGAACACTAATGCTTTGGTATAGAAATGAATGTTTTGAAAAACAAGGTTTCCATTATTAAATAATTTTGAGAAACTCTAGATTAATTGTACACACATGCACACAAAATGTTCCTTTTTTGGTAGATTTCTCAAAGCCTCTTATATGTTATGCATTTCATTAGCAGAAATCAGAGGCATAAATATTGACAAACTTACATCCTGGAAGGACATGAGATCAAAGAAAAGAAACAAAAATCGTAATCTTTATAATTATCATTTAGGCAGCTTTTGCAATTTATAAAGCATTTCCTCACAAACAGCTTTACTTACTTTTTATAAAAAACTATTGAAGAGTGGGGGTTCTTAAATTAGAACACCCAGATTTAAATTTCTGCCCAAACACTTGTCTTCAATTTACTTTTTTTTTTCTTTTTTGAGGCAGAGGCTCACTCTGTTGTCTGGGCTAGAGTGCCATGGCATCAGCCTAGCTCACAGCAACCTCAAACTCCTAGGCTCAAGCAATCCTTCTGCCTCAGCCTCCCGAGTAGCTGGGACTACAGGCATGCGCCACCATGCCCCGCTAATTATATATATATATGTATATATATATATATGTATATATACATATATATATAGTTTTTTTTTAATTGTCCAGCTAATTTCTTTCTTTCTTTCTTTCTTTCTTTCTTTCTTTCTTTCTTTCTTTCTTTCTTTCTTTCTTTCTTTCTTTCTTTCTTTCTTTCCTTCCTTCCTTCCTTCCTTCCTTCCTTCCTTCCTTCCTTCCTTCCTTCTTTCTTTCT
>CAUYRT010037726.1:0-29407 GCA_963574885.1 Lepilemur ruficaudatus | reverse complement strand
AAAAAAACCCCCAGATATTTGGAGAATAAATAATAACTTTAAGTTATAATTGGAGCTGTCATTTGTCTGATTCCAAAGCCAAAGGCATTTTCCACTAAATATTTCCTCTCACCAGTCCTCCCTCAGTTTTTTCACCTGTGAGGTGTGCCTAATACCGTGTAGCATTGTTGTGGTAATTATCTCCACGTGCTAACACAGGGACAGTGCCTGGTGCCCATTTGGTTTCCATTAAACATTAATTCCTGTCCTCCCTATTTCTTATCAGCTGCTGAGTTCTTTACGGATCTTATTAGGAACTCCCGAACGTGGGTTACCACTCCCAACCTCTGATTTAATATGGGACGATTCCAGAGTAGGACATACTTCACAAAGCACGTATCACTTCATCTGGCACCAACATCACCGGGTTTTATTATATTCCCATTTGACTCTGAGGCGCAGCAGGATTAACCAATTTCCCAAGGGACATCAATGTCAGAGAGGACTAGAATCTAGGTGTCTCTGGACTGCAGGCCCAGGGCTCTTCCCATCACCATATCGTATCAAAGTATACAGGCCAAGAGCTGATTTCTGAGGCCTCTACTAAAATGCAGAATATTAATAACAACAGCTAACTTTTACTGAGCTCTTAATTTGCACTGGGTACCATACTATACACATGGTATGAATTATCACATTTACCCACCAAAGAAACTCTTTGATATATGCATAACTTTCCCCCTTTTCACAGATGACAAAATTAAAGCCCAAGAAATTGAATGACTTTCTGTATATTTAGCCAATATAAACGATTTAGCCAATACCTGAATATAGGCTCTTGAAGCAAATTCACAGCTACCTGGAAGCAAACAAATGCTCAGCAGAGTTCCATTGAATGCCTAAGTGGATGACAATGACCTTGATTCTTCTCAGGACAGCCACTTTTCTTGCAGACATCAGAGGCCTTGACCAAAAGCAACCTTTTTTCAGCTACAGGATTTACTCTGTCATTTCAGAGGGATCCAGGTGATCAATCTTGTTCTCCCAGAACCCTTCCCCTGAGCTTTTAGCACATTCCTCTACCCTGTTAAGTTCCCACCTCTGACTGCATGTAAGAGTCACCTGGGAAAACTTCAAAACCAGGATTCCTGATTCAATGGGCTGTGGTCATGTGCCTTTGCCGCAGGTCATTCTCAGACATAGCCAGGGTTGAAACCTGCTGTTAAGAGTTGTGTGCATACACCTTTCTCTGTCCTGCTGGACTGCAGCTTCCTAAAACAGGGATGAGTCTTTTTCACCTTTTAATGGCCGGCATGCTGAGAACAATGCCTGAAATGCCGCAGGCGGTACTGTGGGGTAGGTGAGAGCCTGAACTCTGGAGTCAGTCGGGGTACAAACCCTGATGGACCACATCTTAGCTGTGTGGTTCTGGATAAGTTACTAAACCATTCTGTGCCTCGTTACCCTATATGTACAATGAGGAAAATGCATAGTACTTATCTTGTGACATTTTTGTGGGCATTATATGAGGCAGTGACTGTTACATGCTTAGCTCATGGCCTGACACATAAGGAGTCCACAGTCAATGCTAGCTGTGTGGGTAGGCAAAACAATCCCATCAACATGGGACTACTGATGCTCATTTGTGACTGTCCCTGTGGCAAGTGCAGTGGGGGATACGAAAGAAATAACAGGATGTCCCATTCACTGACTACCCACAGACATGATGCTACATCATCACTATTAGAGAGGGAAATATACCAGTTGAGTGATGGAAGGTCACCCAACAGGTAATCGTGAGGGCTGAGATTGGAACTCTGGTTTGTCTGGTTTCAGAGCCCCTTTTCCCACTTTATTACTAAGACTTCCTCTAATCGTTCATTCATACATCCATTCATTCATTCAATCCACAGATACTTACTACATGCTCACTGTGTGCTAGAAACTGCTCTGGCCACCAGAGACACGGGACGGACAAGGCAGAGAAAGCCTCTGCTCTCACGTGGCTTCCATGCTACCGTGGGAAAGGAGGGCAACAAATAAGTAAGAATTATAAGTAAGAATGATAAGTAAGATTTATCACAGGTCAGGTAAATATTAATATAAGTGCTACGAAGGAAAAATAAAAAAAGCAAAAGTAACTGGGAGTGGGGAGATCTTGAAACAGAGGAAGTGAGTATATGTGTGTGAGATTTCAGATGGGAAGATCAGGAAAGGATTCCCTGACGAAGAAACATGTGAGTGATGATGTGATAAGATGTGATTGGATTCCAGATATTTTTAGGAGGTTAAGCCTGGAGGTTTTACCACGGAGTCGGAAGAAGGATATGAGAGAAGGAGGGAAATTGAGATGACGCCAGGGTGTTTGGCTTGAGTGGCGAGGAGAACAGAGATCTGCCTTACTTCTCGAGGTGGAGAAGAATTCTGGACAAGCATGGTCTTTCTAGGAGGGAAATCAGGAGCTCTGTTTTGAGATCTCAGCTCTGCATCCAAGTAGAGGTGTTGGGTGGGCAGCTGGATGTACAAGTCTGCATTTTAGGTGAGAGGTTGGAGCTGAAGATGTAAATTAAATAGATGATGTTTAAGACCACGGGAGTGAGTGAGGTCACCTAGGAGCAAATGCAGGTTGAGGAGAGGGCTGAGCCCCGGGCTCCAACATTTCCAGCTCAGGAGGATGGTCTAGAACCAGCAAGGGTATCTGAGAAGGGCTGGCCAGGGAGGGAGAAGGGAACACCGAGCAAGGGTGGCCTCAAGGCCAAGGCAAGAAACTCCTTCAGGAAGCAGCAGTCGTCTGTGTCACACTGCTGAGAGCCGTGGGGACAGCAGACCTGGCGGAGAATGGCTGGGCTCGGCGCTGCAGTGGTCACTGGTGACTCTCGCAAGAGCGGTTTTGGTGGAGTGATGGAAAGGGCGAATCAGAGGAGAGACGGTGGCGACAGAGAGCACAGAGGACTCTGTCCAGGCATTTGTCTGAAAAGGGGAGTGGGGACTAGGGCAGTGGCTGGAGGAAGATGCAGGCCCCTGAGACCAGGATTTCCCATGAGGTGATTTGCAGCATGTTTGGGGGCTGCAGAACATGATCCCGTAGAGAGGAAAACTCGGTGCTGACAGAGTGGGACCAAGAGTGGGCGAGATGTGCTTGAATGGCAGAGAGGGCATGGGGTCCAACTTCAAGCGGAAGCATGGCCTTAGAGGACAGCAGGGACCATTCCAGCCACTGCACGCAAAACTTAAGAAGTAGATTTTAGACATAAAGCAACCTCAAACCATGTAAGATTTTGTCTCAATCTTTACAATAACCCCTTGAGATAAGCATCACTATTTCCATGTTACAGGGAAACAGAATGTGTTTTGGGGAAAGACTTCAAATGTAGGTGTGCATTTGTAAGATGCAAGAGAGGGCTGAGAAAAGGAGTGGGGAGGGACAGCTGCGGGCGACGTGCCCACGACGTGGGCTACGGAGAGTGGGCTGGTTCTAAATACGTGGAAGGGACTGAGAAGAGAATTCTAAAACCGTGAAAGATAAGAATTCCATAAATATGAGAGGCCCCAAATATAGCAATGCATCCATTCTTAGCATGGACTCTGGATCCAGACTGCATGGGTTCTAAACCCAGCCCTTGCCCTTCACAGCTGTGTTACCTTAGACTAGTTACTTCACTTCTCTGTGACTTGGTTTCGTCTTGTACAGAACGAGGATGATAACAGCGTTTACCTCCTTGGATTGTTGTGAGGAATACACACACACACTCACACGCACACACAGCCATACCTGCATTCATACACACACACAGTGGGATTGTGCCTAGCAAATAGTAAGCACCATATGTTTTACTTATTATTGTACTATTATTTATAATATAATAAAGAGTTAGAAATATGCATTTTTCCATCATGTGTGTGTGCATGCGTGTGTGTAGGCTTCCAGCAAGCCTGCTTTGGGGTGTCATTGGAAGATATTCTGCTTCAAGATGTTTCCTCTTCTTGAAGGAGCGTGAATGGATAGACTATGGGTGAGTTCATTCATTCACTCTCATTCAGTCCTTCAGTTGAGAAGGATTTCTTGGGTGGGTGTCTACTCTGAGTCAAGCGCTATGCTAAAGCAGGGTGCAAGGACTGAAGAACAGTAGGACAGAATCCTGCACCCCAGTTGCTCCTGGCCGCCCAGGAGACAGACAAGCAAACAGTCTGTTTCCATGTCATGTGGGGGTGTCCTCACTCTGACTCTGAGCAGGCAATGTGCAGTGCAATGGGAAGTTTAAGAGCACCGATTTTTAGATTCAGATAGTTTGGACTTGAGTCTTGGCTCTGCCGCTTTACTAACTGTGGCAAGTTCTACCCGAGTCTGTTTCCTCATCTATAATGCGCAGGGAATGACGCTCTGCTAGAGAGACTGCGTTGGGAACGCACGAGATGGTCCAGGCACAGCCCTCAGCACACAGGCTTCATGTGCTGAAGCTGCTGCTGCTTCCCATTGCTTCTTCCCACTGTTACTGTGGCTTCTGTGACTCATAATAACAGCTCCATTTTTGGAGTTGTTGAAGAAGTCTTCCTAGAAAGACCTGACTTGAGCTGAGTTCTCAAGGAGGAGTAGGGGTTTGCAGCATGGAAGTGAGACAGAGACTAGTTAGGGAAAGGAAGGAGCTAGTGGCAAGGCACATTACCCTGTCCCTTTGGGAAAAGCAAGTGCCCCTGCTGATTTTTTAGATAACCGAAAAAGGCCCTCCAGTGTCTGCTGCCAAATTAGGTCCACTGGAAGGTATCAGGCAAGGCTCCTTGTACTTCACTGACTCTCTCATTGCTGTGGGTTTTTGCTTCCCCTCTGTCCTGTCTTGGATGGTTTATTTTATTTTATTTTATTATTTTATTTTATTTTTTTGGCTGTGATTGGGATTTTGTTCTTGCAATTTTAGATACCATTTTTGTGGATGAATTCTCCCCTACCAAGGGGAAGGGAGTTACGTTCTTCCTAAAAGAGGTCCACAAAGAGGAAAAGACAGTCCAGCTATCTTCTCAAAACGCTAATTATGCATCAGCATTATTTGGTTGCCCTTGTTTCTGGCTGTGTCCTCTTATTTCAAGTGAACAAAGAGCATTGTGATAAAACTAGTCCCTTAGAGTATGGCCACAGAAAGCTCACCATTTACAATGATTAAAACAACTTGAATTCTTGCAGGAGTGAATATTTTTCGGAATGTTTTTCACATACGGTTTTAAAATTTATCCATGCAACAGCCTCAGTATTTGCCATCTTTCATTCAACAAAAATAACAAAAATTTATTGAGTGCCTATTACCTCCCAGCGCTGGAGGTACAACAGAGAGTAAAATTACACGTGGGCCCCGCTACCATGCAGCTTTCAATGTAGCAGGGAGACAGATATTAACAAAACAGTCCCACCCATTGATTCAACAGTGACAAACTAGGACAAGTGCTCTGAAGTAAGAAACCCAGTTCTTCAAGAGCTACGAGCAGCTAAGCGTCAGGGATGGCTTCTTAGCTTGCGCTGAGAGTCGAAGGCTGGAGTTAAGAAGGCAACGAGGCAGAGGGGAGAGACAAGCCTCCCAGAAGTCTGTGGCTGGAGGGAACATGTTGAGGAACCAGAGAAGGCCAGTGTGGCCGGAGGTCAGGCAAGGTGGAATGTGTTTGAGGTCAAGCGGGAAGCCAGGCAAGGCTGAGAACACACACGGCCTTGAAGGCCATGGGAAACCATTGAGAGGTTTCAAATGTGTGTGTGTGTGTTTGTTTGAGGGGGTGGGGTGGTCATATTTTTAAAAGTCATTCTGACTGCTTTATGGAGAAATCCACCAAATCTCCATCTGATGGATGAAGAAACAGCCTTGAGGGCTAAGAGTGAGACAGAGGAAGAAAAAAACAACTAATATTTGTGAACCACACATTGTTAATTTACCCTGTATACAAATGTGTTATATAATGTATTTAGATAATGCCTTGGATATAGTAAATACAATATGAGTGAAGGCTGATTATTATTATTCCTGTTATTATTACCATGTATATGGCATCTTGAATGTGTTTCTTTGCAACCATCCTATGGAGTATCATTACCCATATTTTACAAATGAGAAAACCGAGGCTCAAAGAGGTTAAGTAAGTACCCAACATCCCTCAGCCGACATGTGCCAGAGCCAGGAGTCAAAGCCCGTGATCTTCCTGCACTGAGAAAGCAATGTCAAAACAAAGTTGGGAAGACCACCCAAGTCTTCTAAGCAGGATAGTTCTGTCCCATAAGACGCCCCCAAATTGTTGAAGCTCTTAAATTTGTCCTAGAACTACTCTTATGGAAATTGTCTGAGTCATTTGTATTTATTTGACTTTCACAGAGACATTCACAAAGTACTCATTCTCCACTTTTTCAATTAAATAAAACGTGAAGTTCACGGCCATAATTTTTCCAGAATAGACTACAGAGACATGATGGCTAACCATAGAAACACATAAAATACACAAAATACAAACTCAGGTTCATTCTGACATGTTTTTCCCCTCAGACAATTTTAAACAAGCGTAACCAGTTTTCGGCGACACAGTGATATGTTTGAGGAAACCACCCATTGCTTAAGATAGTGTAATAAAGAAAACTTAAACATCTAAGAAAACACATGGGCAAGGGACTCAAAAACAGCACCTATTATGTGCTCAGCTTCAGGAAGAACTTTGTTTAATTATCACATTTAATTCTCAACATCCATAGGAGTAGGTCTTTTTATTTCCACGCTATCAGTAAGATTGGGTAGGAGTGGTTCAGTGACTCGGAGTGCTTGCTTGGTATCTAACTCATGCCTTTTCCATTATGCCCCAGGGCCCACTCCGTTATATTAATGTTTGACAGATGCTATTCTCCTGACACATCGTCTGTATTAGCTTTACAACAAATTCAAATACGCGTCTCCCCACCTCCACCCCTAAACCTGGTGATAATACAGAAACTGTTTTGACCTGAGCAAAATGGGGTTTCCATTTTGTTGGAATAAATCAGTTAAATCTGATTTTAAAAATTAGTTTAAAAAGTTCTTGTAGTGCTGTTTTTGTCTATATGATATAGGATATTTAGTGTGATTAATATACAAAACAGCAATGAATGGACCAAGTGTTTAGATTCTCAAAGTCTCAACTGGGAGGAGAGGACAGAGGGACCAGACAGAAATACAAAAGTCATCTGGGCAGCTTCCTGTGTGGCCACTGCTGTTTGGAAAGTTCTCCTGGAAACTTCAGTCCATGCCACCCTTCCATCCTTCCCCTCCCCTCAATATATACAGACACTTGCTAGGTTTCTCTCCGAGAAAGAAAAGATTTCTCAATGGGTCATTTCCTTCAGCCACGAATAAATTTTCAAGGGAAATATATAATTGTATAAAATCTATGAGTTATCAATGTTTATGAAAAATACCATCCTCAGTCTCAATTCAAGGGTGACCCCAAATGTCTATTCCCTTTTTCTGGGGGTACTAATTGAGAATCATCTTATAGTATCACATATGCTTCTCATTTTATACGCACAGCTCCCAATCCCAGGCTCCTACTCTGAGGATAAGAAGCGAGCGTGGGTTTTCAGAACAGGCTGGTCACCAGCTCGGTTTCAGGAGAGTGTGGCTGGACCTGAGGTAGAGTCAGAGCACCTCACCACCCTCAGCTCTTCAATCAAGTACCGTTTGTAGGACAATCCTTAAGGCTGAAAAATGTCCAGCCAGTTGCTTTTCTTGAAGTTGCTCTTTTTCTAGGATGTGTCAAATCTAAAGAAACAGGCAAATCACAGACAGAAGGTGCACAACCAGCTTCTGACTACAGAAATGTTGACTCCTGCAGTGCTTAGTTGAAGGGGAATTACCAGAATGTTTACAGGGCACACACACATGTATGCATATCGTGCTAGGCTAGAAGGCAACAGAGGAGGTCCCCAAAAGAAACAGGAACTGGGAAATGTGTACACAGCTCAGCTCGCCCTCTCTTTAAAGCATTAAGACCCCCACAAACCACATTTCCTGCAAGTGCTGAAAGTCAGCTGTGTTCTTCCTGCTCTGTAACCCAAGTACAGACTCCAAGTGAACCAATCCAACAATCAGCACTCCACAGCGATGTCCTAAGCTAATTCTATTTTGCTAATTGCTTTCTTGGGCATGCACCAAGTTATTAAACAGACAGTGGCAAAACAGAGAGCTCAGATAGACGCCTGTAGCAGCACCTACTGAAAAATTGTTTTCTTGACGTTAGTTCCGATGACTTGTTTGCATGTTAAATGAGACAAGGGAAATTGGCAAAAACATTTCTGAATTATTTCCTAATCAGCTGTGTCAGCTTTGCGATTACCTTTGCAACATTACCGTGCTTTTCAGAAAAGACTTCCCTTTCCTTGTACAAGACAGACTGATTTTTAAAAGCAGATCTAAGTCTGTCGGATACAAGCTTTTGCCAGGAACGACAGTCATCTAGTAGCTACAGAGAGCAGCATCAGCAGAACCTGCGGGAAGTCAGACACCAGCCCACTTTTCCCACCCACCCAGACACTCTCCCTCTCTGGTCTGTACCTTCCGTGTGGCAGCTGGAAGAGAGGATGGTGTTCGGAGGTCTGAAGATGTAAGGCAGGTAACGAGAGAAGCATTTCATCTTCCAAATAAAAAATAAAAAGCTAAATAAAAAACCAGTCTCCGGAATCCATAAGGATTCTCTCGGCCTTTAAAGCTGGCTACATCACCAATATGTTTATGTAGGTTCTCTCCCAGATCTGCAAAGCCGGGGAGCCCGAGGAAGAACTGGAGATGGGTCCCATTTTGCCATCAGCGCCAGGAAGCACTGCCTTACATTTCTGCATGCAGCTCAAACTCAGAAGCCCCCAAGCAAGCCGGGATATAGCCTCTTCATTGGCTGAAGCTCCTCCGAGCAGGATTTGCTGAGTAAGTCAGTCCTGCCTGTAAACACACGCTGAAATGCTCTGCCTGAAACCTCTACCTTTTCCCATGTGGTCAGTTTCTCTTTTAGCAAGAGAAATCCAGCAGGATATGGGAGTACTGAGGATAAGTGACCATCTCTTATTTAGCTCAAAGATCAGATGAAACAAAGACAGCATAGTGTTCCGCCTGGAGAGAGACGGCTGTGGAAAGGAGCCACCCGTAATGCCATGGGTCTCAGGAATATTAAAGTACAGTGCAATGAAATGGGTCTCTGTCCTTGCTCGATCTAGATTTAGTTCTATTTTTTTTTTTTTAACACTAAAGCCCAAACAATAGGACCATTTATCATTTAGGTGAAGCCAAGAGCTGGGTTGAGTGGCTGGTGACCGAGGACTAACACAGACAGAGTCTGTGCTCCACGACAGCTTTTTTATTTTTCTTGCCAGCTCTAACAGTGAAGCAATAACTTACTTTTGAGTTACCCACTCTCCAAATATAAAGCCACAACACAAGAATAGAGACTAGACCCAAGGCAACTGACCCTCCACCAACCCGGGAACCCCGAACGCATACAAAAACATGGAAAAAGTAAGTGGGTCCAAGGATTACACAACTTTCCCAAAACTCTCACTGAGATTTCAAATGAGAGAGAGAGACAGAGAGAGAGAAAGAGAGATTATTAAAGGACATGACCAGTCACCAAATACAAGTCATTTGGGATGGGGGATTGGTTTGGTTCTGACCCATGAAATAATAGTGATTTTGGAAAGCTTGTCACTGGAAGGCCAGCGGGCACAGGGCTTCGGTTTGGGATTAATAAGTTCTGTCAAAGGCACTATTGTATATGATAAAGAGAAAGAGGCGAATGTCCTCCGTGCTGCATTCAGAGGCACAGGGAACTAATTTAAATGTCTGTAAAAGAAATACAATATTTCCCTAAGTGGGGTTCTCAAAATTATGATTTAAAATATAAATGTGCCTTGAAAATCTGATGGAGTAATTTTTAAGCCTCTATAGGCTCTCCTCTTTACACAACTATTTAACTTTAGTATTGGATTAATGTGCTGATCTGCTCAGGAGAGAAAAGACACACAGCGATTGTTGTGCCAGGCCGGGCCATGATGATGTAAATCAGCTCTGCCACCAATACGCCACCTCTCTGACTTTGGGACCATTGTGACGTGATGACAAACTGCCGGCAGAGCCAGGCCATTTAGTCCAGGATAGTCATATAACCACCTTAGCCCCAGGGACTCAGCATTGTAGGGCCTTCCCTAGTAAGCTGCTGTTTAAACAATGCCGAAGTGGTCTGGTTTGTTCGTGTGGGTAATGGCAAAGTCATGACAGAATTGCATGTCCAGAGGTGTCTTCCTGAGAGATGCTTCACATCTAACCTCTGGGCAGCAGTGAGGCAGAGTAGAAGGAGTGTGGGCTTTGGGGTCAATCTGACCCTAAAAGTTTGAATCCCGGCGCATTCACTTGTGGTTAGGTAGACATGAACAAAACTTTAACACCTGTGAGCCTCACTGTCTCCATCTATAAAATGGGTTTTATAGATAGAGAAACAAGGTTTTCCTCATGTATTCTTGAAAGAAATGAGACAATAAGCATGAAATACCTGGCACATTGCTGGCACTTGACAAACTATCAGTGTTGCTGTTCTTGGCCTTCTCTGGGTTTCTATGGCCGTACACCAACCTGACAGCAGCCGAAGACGGGGTGTGGTTAAGAAGAGTGACTGCAGTTAGCCAGCCAGGGTTTAATCCTGCCTTTGACATTGATTTACTGTGCGATCTCGGGCAACTTACTTAACGTCTCTAAGCCTCTTTACATGTCTAATAAGGATAATGGTAGAATCTCAAACAATATTGTTGAGGGCAAAATAAGATGGTGCATATAAAGGGTTTAATACACAGTCTAGCACATTGTAAATGCTTCGCAAGTTTAATTACTGTTGTCTGTAACCGTGGTATCAGCCCTTAATCACAGCATATCACTGTGTTGACTTACCTATTTATCTAAACAATGAAATTGCAAACTTCTTGAGGGAGAGAACAATGTCCGCTTCATTTCTGTATTCCTAGTGCCTAGCCCAGTGCCTGGCACAAAGTAGGTACTAAATATTAATTAAACGAATGAATACATGGATATATCAATATATACAGGAGAAAGCTTCTGGAAGGTATTTTCACAATATAATTTTTTTGTGACGGTCTTTCACAGCATGAGTGAAGTAGATGTGAGCCTATCATACGCTGGAATAGATCATTCTAACAAAGGCATTATGGAGTTCATGCGTAGAAATGCTTCAACTCCAGCGCCCAAGTGCCAAACGGGCCATTCCAAACCAACCAGTACCTCTTGACCTCAGTTGAAAATGTTTTCTCCAATCCAAATTTGAAACAACTGGCTCTAAGTCAGAACGGGCAAGGGACAGAGAGAACACAGTTGTAATTTCTTCAGACAGGTGAATCTGATGCAGGTAGCTTGCACTGCTCCATTCGAGCTGTTCAAGTATGCCTTCCCTTCTTGTTTTCCTCTTTGATTCTCTCAACAACCCCATTTTACAGAAGAGAAAACAGGCTGGGAGGAGATAATATATCCAAAGGAGACTGGAATCACCAGGTGAGCTTGTGAAGAATGCAGATTTCACTGCCCCTAAGCCAATTGATTCAGTCTCTGGGGATAACAAGGTGATTCTTTCTTTAAAGTTTGAGAACCTCTGGAGTAAGGTGTTTAATTTCACCCTTTGGCTTGACAGGTCTGGGTAACAGAAAGTTTTCCAAATACCCTTGTCCTAAATCATGTACCTCACCATTTTTATCCAAGAATTTGTTGCCACCCTGGTGATATATCTATCAGGCATTAGGCTTAGTGATGGAGATATAGGATGTAAGACCTTACCCATGCTCTAAAGGATTGTATATTCCAGAAAAAAAAAGAGACTAATAAGCTATTTTAATACAGCTTCATATGGGTTATGACAGCAGGAAGAGGGTCTGAAAAGATTCTTTGGGATCATAAAGCCCGAAAAGGTCAATGTTAAGAGACCTGCGTGTTTGCATTAAGCATCATTTACAAAAAGCTCCTGTTAAAGGCAATTATCCTACTGGGAGGCATAAGGAGTGAAGAGTTAGTAGTCATTAACTCCACAAGTGGAATTAGTCTCTGGTACACCTAATGCCATCGCAGATCAGAGCAGGGTCACCAGGAGAGGAGCTGTGTCTGTATAAGGACAGGAGATGCTCGAAGGCAATGGCAGAGGTGCCTGGAGGGCGGGCCCAAGAGCAGACGCAGGGTCATGCAAGGGAAACTAGAAGCCTAGGAGGAAGGAAAGATAAAGGTGACCCATTTTAGGTGCCATGCGAGAAGGTCCCTGGAGTCTGGCAGAGTCCCGAGATAAGAAATTTCCCTAGACGATTTCTACATGTCAGGTTCTGACATCAAACAGCAAAAAAAAAAAGCAATTAACTAGGAGTTTCTTGAGTGCTGTGCCATAGACCAAACTGCTCCAAGCTTTTCTTTAGAGTGATCTCCTGGGAGATCAGGAGTAATCGCTTCTGCCCTGCCCAGTCCAGCTGGAGCCCTGCCTTGGGGCCAGTGCATTTGGGGCCTCCCCACGGTCTGTCTGGTGCCATTTCCATTGCCTACTCTCACTGAAGCCCAAGTTTTATGGGAGAGTCACCCTGATAATTCTTTTAGCATGTTTTTTACAACATCCTTTGGGGGAAGATTTATCATTCGTTTTTATTTTGCTTAGAAGGAAACTACATCCCAGGGGGGAAGAATAACTTATTTAAGATCAATCAGGATGAGCTTGCCCGGGTTTTCACTTTCAAGGTAAAGCCAAGCAAATTCCTATTCATTTTTCACATCTCAAATAAAACGCCACATCTACAGGGAGGCTTCTGACTGGGTCAAATCCCCATCCTACAGACTCCCAGATGCCATCCTCCCCTTCCAAAACACTTTTTTGTTATTGAACATATTTATTGAGCATCTACTTATGCCAGGCACTGTGCATGGTACTAACAAATCAATAGTAAAACAGGACAGATAAAATACCTGCTCTGTTCTTCAGGTATAATAATTATTTCTTACATAAATGGCTCTGGTGAGGATTAAATGAGGTATTTCAATAAAGTGCTTAGAATTTTACCTGATAGGATAGATACGCTATTCAATCACTTTAATATAAATTGCTGTTTAGTGTCTGACACCCTGGCCAGAGGCTAAGCTGCAGGAGCATAGAAATTTGACTTTTCTCTGCTGAATCCTGGGTTCAAAGTTTGCTGCATGGAGCATAAATCCATAAATTTATGCTGGATTGAATGCAGGTGAACTGAATAAGGACATTCTGGCAATTTCTATCACACTCCCCACACCCTGTAGCCTATGTGTGAAATTCACAACAAGGTAGTAGATTCTGATCTGGAACAAAGAGTGCCCTCTTTGTGGTTAGGTCATTCATCCATTCATTTATACAATATGATCTTTTTAGCAGCTATTAAATGCTGGGCACTCTTCTGGGTGTTGGAGATACAGCAGTAAACAATACACTGAAGTTTAGTTCATTAAGTTTATAATCTTGAAGAGGGAGCTAGACAGTAAACACGTAAACATTACATCAACAAGGTTATTCCAGCTGGTGAAAAGTAGAATGAAGAAAATAAAATGGCGCGTGGGGTAGAGAGTTACTGCTTTGCTCAGATATTCAGGGAAGGCTTCTCGGAGGAGGTGACATTTGAGCTGAGGCTGAAAGACAAGCTGCTGGCCAAGGAATGGGTTTGGCCCTCTCCTCTGCCCCACTGCAGCCTGCAATTTACCCTCACAGCAATTCCCTCTTTCAATTTCATTAACTGTTTAATTATTTTTTAAAATAACAACTTAAGGTTTGTTTCGCTGCTTTAATGTAGGCTGTGTGGGGGCACAGATCGTGTTGTCTTGCTCACCCACTGCATCCCCCAGACCTACCAGAGCAGTCGGGAGTGACTTGATTCGCATTTTTGACTGGCAGTCTGGAAGGCTTTTCCAGCCAGCTCTCTTGGCACATGAATAAAACAAGCAAGAGGTGGGCAGCCGCAGACAAGACTGAGCCGGACTCCGAAGACGGCGGCAGCTCTGCTTAGAGCAGACACTACCATGCCGCAAGGGGAGAAACAAAGCCAGAGGGTAACAGGGAAGATTTGGCCTCGCCTTGAAAAGACCATAGACGTAAAAGTATAATAAAGCCAAGCATATTTTCCACCCAATTGTTTCACAGTACCTATAAAAAGTAGAAAAATAACATCTCCTAATGTATAAAGAGAAGTCAGAGCAAGTAGGCAATATGATTTTTTTTTTTCAGTTCTGAGCCATGGAAATATGACTTGATTGAATAGATGATGATAATACAGCCGTGCACCATAAAGATGTTTTGGTCAACGATGGGCCACAAATGTGACGGTGATCCCATAAGAGTATAGTACCATATTACCGTATTTTTACTGTCCCTTTTCCATGTCTAGATACACAGATACTTCCCACTGTGTCACAACTGCCTACAGCACTCAGGACAGTAACATGTGTACAGGTTTGTAGCCCAGGGGCAGTGGGCTGTACCATACAGCCTCGGTGTGCAGGAGGCGACACCACCTAAGTTTGTGCAAGGGCACTCTATGATGTTCACACATGATGAAGTCCCCTAACAATGCATTGCTCAGAACGTATCCCTGTCGTCAAGTGAGTGACACGTGACCGTGGTAGTGATAAGAACAACCACCAAATCTGAGTTCATCTGAATTCTTACTAGGGTGTAGTCACTCCGCTAAGCACTATACCTAGAATATCTCATTTAATCCTCCAGAAAAACCTATAATATTGATAAAGTAAACAGCAGTATTTCATCTGCTTATAGATGAGGAAATTTACACAGCAAGGTGAAATAAATTGGCAACTGCAAGCAAGTGGAAAAGTTAAGATTCCAACACAGGCTGTCCGTTCACTCCTACCCCCAGGCTCCCTGGGTTGATCTTAACCTTTTCTCCCTCTGGTCTAGTGTAGGACCGAGCACCAAGAATTTGACTAAACTTCTGTATCTACGTATTTGGAACTCGAAGGCATTTGATTAAGGTTGGACACGTTGCTGGGAAGAGCATTCTGGTAGGAGGTAGCAATAAGAGCAATAGTCTGACTAAAACAACTAGGTTCACTCTTTCCCCTATTTACTATAAATTAATAGAATTATAAAACATATTTTAAATATATAAAGCATATTCCAACTACTGGGTTTGGGCTCGACACTAATTAGCTCTCATTTGGAAATAGTAGACTTCAACCTCCCTCAACCAGACGGGACAAAAAATAGCCTAATTACGCACTGTGGTTATGCCCCAAAGCCTTCATAAGAAGAAAACATTCCAAAGTAAACCCAGAATGTGCTTCCTGTTCCTCAAAATAATTGTCCTGTCGGCCTCCTCTCAGAAGGAACCCATCTCTGGGTTTTAATTAAACCATGAACATTATGAAAAGGAATCAATATGCTTATATAATAACAATATTTTTAAGGATTTCTCTGACTGTGATATTAATATCTATTTTGGCCCCGGAGCGTTTTCCAGGATGAGGCAGCATATTGGGAAAGTCAGAGGATTTTAAAGCAACCCAGCACATGAATCCAGGTGGCAAGATCTTACTTTTCTGACCCGTAGCCTACTCTTTAGAGATACAGAAAAGGCATTTGAGTGATTGGGTTTAATGTCTTTTCTAGAAAATACAATTTTCCCCTGGATTCTGAGACGCCATCATAGTAAGTCTTTCAGGAGGTGGCAGTGGAGAAAATGTTCTACCTGTTGTTCTTGAGATAAGGAACGAGACTTGCTCATTCGGCAAAGACGTCCCCCGGGAGTGTCACACCGCACGCAGCAGCCTGCAAAGAATTTTCTAATCCAAACTTCATGCCCTTCAATAGGCTGTGAACTCCACAGTCCCTCCACAGCTGGGCCGCCTCGGGAGAGATGGACACACTCAGGCTCCTCGCTGTCGTTTCAGCCTAGGAGCTTTGCCTGATAGCAGGGTTTCTCAGCCTCAGCGCTGCTGACATTCTGGGTCAGGTCACCGTGTAGGGGAGGGAGCCACCATGTGCATTGTGAGACACTGAGCAGTGTTGCTGTCCCCAACATAATAGATGCCAGTAGCGCGCCTGCCTCTCACTCCAGTCATGGCCATGAAAACTGTTTCCTGACGTTGGAAAATATCCCCTGGGAGGCAAAATGACCCTCCTACGGCCCAGATTAAGAGTCGCTGCTTTACAGCAATATGGCCTCAGAGGCCTGGGCTGTGATAATGGCCGTATTATTGTACATAAGGCAGCAGAAAGGAGACCTAAGATCCGACTGTAATTCTTCATATCTTAGTTTCCTCACCTCACTCTCCCACAGGTCTGGTATATAAATCCTATGAAACAATATTTGTAGAAGTGATTTGAAAATTTAAAAATATAAGGTGGTTGTCCTTTGGTCTAACCTGGCTCTTTAGGCAACCGCTGTTACCGGCACATTGAAAAATGGCAGCTATATTCCGCCGTAAATCATTTGAACTTGAAGGAGTTCCATCAACCAAGTATACTGACAAGGCATTGAACTTAGCAGTAAGAAATGTCACTCTTGCCACCAGAATGAGTTTTCTTAGCCTCCTGTTATATTGGTCTTTCTTGCCGATCAGAAAGCTGGTGTTCTTTCATTCATTCAATCAGGCATTTACGCAATAAATATTTGCTCCACACTACTCTCTGCCAGGCACTGTGCTGGGCACCAGGGATGCTTACGGAACTCACCGTTGTGCATAAGCAAGTGGTTGTGCAGACACGTTAGATTTGGCCCTGTCTTCACGCAGAGTGTGATTTAGCACAGGAAACATACAAGGAGCAAGAAAATTATAGTGCTTTGGAAAGTGTATGTTGGAAAATATCCAGGACCTCCTAGAAGGGCCACCAAGCTCAGAGTTCAGGATTAGAGAAGACTTACTAGGGAAAATGAAACCGAAGCTGAGGTCTGAGTGATGAATAGCGAGTTTCCAGAGAAAGGAGAGGGTGACAAATATTTCTGGCAAAGGTGACAGAACGTGCATAGTGCCGGAGGTGAGGGAATACGGCATTAAGGACGTATGGAGCAGAGGACGTGGGGAGAATGGTGAGTGAGGCTGGGAGGATCCTAAGAAGAATGACACCTATTGAAGGTATGGGGAGGCCAGGGACAGGTTTGTACACTGGAGATACCACTCGAGAAACAGTGTGAAGAACACACTGGAGGGGGTCAGGACAAGGATGGGGTGGGAGGAAACCTAGGAGGCTGCCCCAATATGCAGAGGAGAGAAGGTGGCATCCAGCCCAGGACAGTGGCAATGGAGTTGGAGAGAGAGACCTGAGAGGTTGATCCATTTGGGAGGAAGAATGACATGTGACCTAGTGATAGAGTACGTGAGTGTGTGTGTTCAGGGAAGTTAGGAAGGCAGGGCCAAGGAAGACCCTCGGGTTTCTGGGTGGGCTTTGGTGGGAGTACCCACAGCCATTGCTACGAGTCACAAAACAGAAAGAACGTTTGTCCCTGAGCTAAGTGCCAACAAGCATTATCTCACTTAAATCCTGCAACCTCCCTGTGAGATAGGCTCTGTCATTCCTGGACATCAAGGCTCGGGATAACCTGTTCAAGGACGCACATCTGGTCATGGCAGAGCCCAGATTCAATCACGGCAGCCTGACTCCAAAGCCTGCTCTCTGAACCACCACACATAAATATTGTTAATTCACTCGAGTGTTTACCTTCCAGGTTTAAATCATAGGTCTTCCAGTGACTAATGATAGTTTTGGAGGGAACATTCAATCATTTAAGCTCTTTGAATCTCAATTCCCTCCCAGCCAAAGTCTGGGTGTTAGAATACATCCTCTCAAATGGTTGGGTGTTAGAATACATCTGCTCAAATGGTGGGAGTGATCACTAGGGAATTGGGGGGTGGGGGGTAAACCCACGTCTGAGTGACGTGGTGGGCACTTTGGAGGGGTGGGACATGCTTGAAAAGTAGCTGGGGAGCAGAATTAGGGGTCTCAATAGGGGACAGGAATTCCTCTAAAACTGATTTATGTGATTAACTGTACACCTCGCTAAATTCACTGAAAATCATTTAATTGTACACTTAAAATGGAGTAAAGGCATGATACATAAAGTACACTTCAATAAATAAATGAAAAAAAAAAAAGAATACATCCTCTACAGGCCTGGCAGAGTAAGTTAGTGCTAATACTAATAAGAGAGCAAGCATTTATTGAGTGCTGATTGTATTCCAGGCTCTGTTGTAATTACTTTACATATATTAGCTAATTGAATCATCACAGGGGCCTTTGAAGTAGCTTCGATTATTGTTCCTATGTTACAGATGGGGAAACTGAGGCACAGAGAGATTAAATGCCATAGCTGGGATACAGACCTGGGTGAGCATTTCTGGAGTCTGTGCTCTTCACTGCTGTGTCATGCTGCCTCTGCCAAGAAGTGAGATCTTAGAAAGCGCCTGACACACCCAGAGCCCAGCACCTGGAATGTTGGACGTGCTGAGAGCTGGCTATAATTTTAACTCAATGTTGTTTATTAATTTGCTTATTAATTTCCAATAGGTACCAGGCACTGTATTAGGCAAACAAGATAGACATGACTCCTGTCCTAATGCCTCTCTTGGACTTCTGGAAAGCCATTTCTAGCCATGAATTTTTATTTTTTCTATCATCAAGCCTCCCTGCCCGTGAGAAGTCGGGAAATGTCAGTGGTTTATGAAGAATGCTTCAGAGGCGGCCAGGGGAGCTGGGCTTCATCCGGAGCCAAATACACAGCGCTGAGCTGCTCTGCTGATGTGATTAGCCTGGGTGTCGGCCCAGAGACCACACCAAGGCCCTGGGAGAGCTGCTGCCTCCTGCCTTTCATTTGTGCATCTAACCACCCTGTGGATGAAATAAAGCAACGAGCTGATACAATGCAGTCGGAAAACTCTAACATTCACTTTGTGGCCAGGAGGTTTTAATTTTTTAATTGACAGAAACTTGTATGTATTTATGGTATACAATATGATGCTCTGAAATATGCATACACCGTGGAATGGCCAAATCAAGCTAATTAACGGATGAATTGCCTTATGTATCATTTGTTTGTGGTGAGAACAGTTAAAATCTACTTCTTAGCAATTTTCAAGTACACAATACATCGATTGTTCCTAACTACGGTCTCCGTGTTGCACAATAGATCTCTTGAATTTGCCTCTCCTGTCTAACTGAACTTTGGTATCCTCTGACCAACAACTCCCTGACCCCTCCCCTTCCAGCCCCTGGTAACTATTAACACCACTCTATTTGGTGCTCCTATGAGCAAAGGCTTTGTTAAGGCTGAATAATATTCCATTGTTTTTTTAACTGGAAAGAACATCAGGGAGCTAATGTAACCCTATAATGTCACAGAACAACCTGAGCGGTAGAAACATTAAGTGGTAACGTGGAAGAGTAAACTTGCAACTTTGGTTTTATCCCTTTTCCTTTCAGCACCCTAACTCCCCCACCTGTAAGGTGGGAGATTAGAAATGACCTTCTAGTTTCCTTCAAACTCCACTATGCTATGGATCTAAGTGTTTAAATCACACAGTTACCTATTTGCTCGTTAACATCATGTGGGAAGATCATACTTAGATTAGGCGTAAGAAGTGCTAATTAATTGTTCATGTTTGTCGAGGACATAGTAACAACTAGCTATCTGTCATTTTCTTTCAAGTGCTTTGGCATTACGTGGGTAGAACCGGAGCCTAGAATCCTCTGCAGATGTTGATGCTCTTCCCAAAGATGAGGCTGATCTTCATTTGCACCCAGGTGTAAACAAGCCTTTTAGTAAACATGTGGCTCCCATGGCCATTTTAAACTCATTTAGAAGCAAGTTTAGTGAACTTGTCAGATATTTAACATTAAAAAGACAATGATCTGGATGGTAGGGTGAACAGTCATTTTTATTTTCTTGTAATCTGTTTTCATCAGCATTACAGCTAACATTGACTTAGCATTTACCCTGTGTAAGGTTCTGTGCTTTCTGTGGGTTATTTAATCCTCATGACAAGTCTATGAAGGAGAAACTACTATTTTCCCATTTTACAGAGGAGTAAAATGAAGTCACATCAAAACAAGGTTATGCATCTATTCCCAGTGACATAGAAAGTGGTCCCACCGGGATTAAAACCCAGACCATCTGTTCATCGTTCATGCTCTTAACTATGGTAAATTCTTCCTATTGTCCTCAAGTCTCTGTACTGGGGACATAAAAAGTATTGCTTTATGTAAAAAGAAATGCAAGTATTTTAAAAGTAACACTTGGCTTTTTTTTTTAAGTTTGTGAATTATTTTTTTCTGTTCTAGTTTTATGAATAAGCTTAAGTTGTTATTAAATAACAATATTTTTTAAAGTCAGCTTATCTTCAGCAAGCTGTAAATTACTTATTAAAAAATATTCTCTCTCAAGTACATCTGATGAGAAACTTTGCTTTACATGAATCATAGACCGAAAAAGAACAAGCACATAAATTCTGAAGCATGTGTGAATGGTACGTTGTAAAAAATTGCCACCAGTTTCCTTGGAAGATAGGTACTTAATATCAATATTTGGAAATCATTATGGCATGAATATCATTTGTGTAGACCTGTCATCATTGAAATTATCTGGTATATTTGATTCATGGGGTACAGTAAGAAGCACACACTGAGAAATGATTTGTACCATAATTTGGGGAAAGGTTGCTTTAAACCATAATCAGAAGAATCACTCCTGAAACAATAGATAATAATCATTCTTAAAAAAATAGCTGACAAAATTATGAAAATTTTATGCATAGTAAAAAATAAAATGAAAAAAAAATAGATCTTATATTCCCCAAACTATATACTGAAAGGGCACTGTCAGGTCTAAGGGCTCTCAAATTTAAGTGATCTCAGTAATGCCTCAGAAGTCATTTTGGAGCATTGACTAAAACTAACATTTTACAAGTTGCTAGTGTGGTCCTGGGCAAAAATACCACAGTGAGCTTTAGGCCACAGGTACTATTTTACCATGAGAGGTGCAGTATGAAGACTTCTAGGTTGGAAGCAAAAACAAAACAAACAAAAATAGTTGAGTATAGAGGAAAGGTTGATTTTCACAATATAACTGTAAGGAAAGTTAAGTTACTGAAAGTTCTCCATTGACGTGACAAGTTCTAGGCTTTAGGTCTTAAAATATCAAGACACTTTCATGCTTCAAATCCTCTAACGCATCCCATGGTGCTTAAAATAAAACACAATTATGTACCAGGGCTTGCGAGGCCTCATCTGAACCTGCCTCTGCAACCACATCACAGACTCTTCCCCCCAACTCCCTACACAATCAGCCTGTCCTTCCTTCTGGCCATGCCAAGATTGCTTCTGCCTCAGGGCCTTTGCACTTGTCGTTTCCTGTTTCTAAACACTATTCCCACAAGTCTTTTGAACATGACTTCTACTCATTATTTGGGTCTTAGCTTAAATGTCACCTCCTCAGAAAAGCCTTAACAGAACAACTGTTTAACATGGCATTCCAGTTCCCTCACTCAGCCACTCCACGTGACCTCGTATCACACTCTGAAATTATCCTGTGTCTTTGTAAGGTTGTATGTGCTGCTGTCCATCTCCCTGCTAGAATGTGAGCTCCATTAACACCAGAGACCTTAGCTATTTCGAGTGCTATTGTGTTTCCAACACCTGTTGCCCAATACATATTTACTGAGTAAACAAATGAATGAAATTCAATATTCTTGCCTCTAACCATATTGGTATGAAATTAGCTATACTCTCTTTTTCTGGAAAGCTGTACATAATAGATTAAAAATAAACATACTGAAGAAAAAGGCAATGATCCTTGCTTAAAACCTTGAGCACAAAACCAGGAACTACCACACAGTGTCTGTGTGTTTAATTATTTATTCTTGGCTTTTAAATTCCATTAACTAATAACATAGGCGATAAGTAGGATGATGCAGAGTCTGCTTAATTAGTAACATTTAAAAAGGCAAATATCTCATCCTACACCCTACACTCCAGCTTCAAGACAAGTCAGTCTATAGGAGGTCGGCCTCTGCAAATATTCTAAAATGTTCTACAAAGAACAAAGGACGAGCCAATGACCCATCACCCTTTGGGTCACAGTAGCAATAGAATTGGTTAAGCCACATCTGTCTCTTCTTCTGGTAGCTGACACTGTTGTTGGACTACCTTGAATTGCATCCCCTTTTCTTGCTGCAAAGCCTAGATTTTGCTGTGGTGTCCCACACTCAGGGATGATGATCCTATATCAAACTCAGATGCAAGCCTCTTTGTGGAAGCCGGTCAGGCGAATCTCATTGTCCTGGCGAGTGGTTGGCTAGAAGTGGGCATATAACTCAAACTGTGGCCAATGAGACATCAAAAGAAATTTGCTAGAGACATCTGAGGGAAAGGGAAAGGTTTCTTGCTTAAAAAAAAAAAAACCAGAATATCCTTTCACTGGATATTGTTGGGACAATTGGAGTGTGAAGCCCAGACTTGCTGCAGTTGTCTTGGGACAAAGCTGACATTCCAAGGACAGCAAGGTAGGGAGCTGGAGAGAAGCAGAGCCCCCCAGGCTGTGGTCCAGCTAGGGAGTTTTTAAGCTCTGGGGGTACCCTCCCTCAGGACTTGTGTGAAAAACTGGACTATTGCAATAACCTCTTAACTGGGATTCCATTCTGACAACGGCCCCTTACAATGTATTATTGACCTGCAGGTAGAAAGAGCATTTTATAACCAGCAACTCTGTATCTCATGCAGGCAGAAGTCCCCCCCTTGCAGCCATCTGCCACCATCTCTTAGTCTCCGTCTTTCACAACCTGCCCTCTTGCTCACTCAACTTTAGCCACACTGGCCTCATGTCCAGTCCTTGAAGGGACCAGAAAAGCTCTTGCCTCAGGGCACTTGCACTGGCCGTTCCCTCTGTCTGGAATTCTCCTCCCCAGACAGCCAGGTGACTTGAACTCTTGCCTTCTTCAGATCATTGCTCAGATGTCATCTTTTGCATGAGGCCATCCTGTTTAAAAGGGATCACCATGACCCTGCGCCCTCTATTGGTTTATTTCCTTGCACTCACAATCTTATATTTTATATTCTACTTGTTTATTTTATCTATTGTCTATCTCCTCGACTACTGAATCTCAAGCGCCTAGAATGCCCAGCACATAGCAGGTGCTCGGGAGATACTTGCAGAACTAAGGAAGAGATAATAATTCTTTTACTTTTCCAGATATTTTGAATAGGAGTTTTCTGTTATGGCTGGAAACATCTTGAATGATGGATGTCCCTTGAGCTGCCTTGAGTCCAGTGCCCTGCATTTTCAAGACAGTGAACCAAGCCTTAAACCCATAGTCAGCACCTCTAGGATACAGTACCCCCCAGCTCGAAGCCAACGCTCCATATTGTGTATTGGAAGATGAGAAAAATTGCTGGTGCAGGATCCAAAATTTTGCTTTCTGGTTTCTATGAGATTTGGGGAAATTTAAAATTTATCTCTATCTCCCTTAATCTCTTCATCTCTCTGACGAATAATCTATCTACTATCTGGAACATATATACTATCTCTTTTGTCTATATCATAGGATTATAAGACATACCCTAGTTATCCCCCAATGGGTTATAAGAAATAAATGACCCCTATATGTTAAAAGTAGAAAAGTGCTTTGTATTTACAATGGAGTGTTTTGAATGAGCCGTTTTATTCTCCTAAAAATATTTGTTATTGTTATATTAATGGTAACACTGATTTTTTTTGTTTATTGACATTTATTAGTTACTGAAGGCTATATTCATTCAATAAATATTCATAAAGCCCAGACTCAGTGCCAGGTTACTTTCCAGGAAGACTCTATCACAGTAATTAAGAACACCAGAACACCAACTCTGCGATCAGACAGGTGTGTGGCTGGGCTAATTTGCTAAACCTTCTGAGCCTCAGTTTCCTCCACTGTAAAATGGGCTTAAGCTGGCACGTGCCTTGTAGCTTATTGTGGCAAAGAGGAAATGAGATAATATATTGAAAGCAATTATTATAGAGTCTGGCTTCGTGAAGCCCAATTAAATAGAATTATCATTATCGTTATTCTACCCCGGTCAGGTATTATGCAGGGCTTTCAAAGATCTTATCAACAAATTCTCTCATCTTCTCAAGATAGCCCAGGGAAGCTGAGTAATTAGCCCAAGGGAATGGTCGAACTGTGAATAAAATGCAGGTCTGTGTGCCTAAAAACCCTGGCTGACTCCTGTTCCTACGTTAGGTCTCAGACCGGCTGCCAGTTACTCTAGCAAGCCTTCCCTGCTCCGTCCCTAACCCACTGTGGGTTGGGTGACTTACTTTTTTCCTAGCATTTGCCACACTTACACTGGATTAGAATTGATATCCACTTGTGGATGTCCTCAGGAGAGTGTAACGCACTTAAGAGAGGGGAGCCACGGGGTCTTGCCCATGTATCGCCCAGCCCAGTGCATAACACATGCTAAGTGCTCCATAAATATTTGTTGATTAAACACATTTAAAGTGATTGGAATTAGGGAAGGGTGAAATGAACAGCCATGGAGCTTTTTCTCTTTCTCAGCTTGGAAGTATTTCATTACCTAATGCTGACAAAGAGAACAGGATGTTGCCCTCAGCTGTGTGCAAAGAACCTGCTTCCCTTCCCCTACTGGGAGTCTGCTTCTCACCCGCTGGCCGGCAGAGTCCAGCCAGCCTCTCACATCAAGACATCCTCCATCACAGCCGAGAAGAAAATGCTTTCATCTCGGAGCAACTTGTTCATAATCAGACCAATTTTGCTTCTAGCAGATTGGAGCCCCCCACAAAGTAAAGTTGCATAGGAAATCCCTTTGCAGCCTACTGGATGCGGAGAGGAAATTCCCACTTCCTTTTGATACACAGAGGGGAGGTTTTCACTCCCTTTGGTGCCTGAGGCAGAGAAACAGGCTGCTCAGTACCTTGTATTTATTGGCATTCTAGTTTACGTTAAATGCACTCAAAATACATCGAGATCTTCCAGCTGCTCTGCTCTCACAATGGCCCTTTGATGTAAGGAAAGAATTTCTCAGTGTGTCTCTTGGACGAATCTATGTTGGGATTATTTGGGATGCCTGTGAAATTTGCAAGTCCTTTGGCTGCATCCCAGACCTACTAAATCAGAATCTCTAGAGGTAGGACCTGGGACCATATATTTTAACACCCTTCCCAGGTGACTCAGGTGCACAATAAGGTTTGAAGATTATTTAATGACCTGCCTAAGGTCACTAACTGGGTAGCTGAACCAAGTTTACAGTGAGGGATAACTTGACCTCAGGTCGGTGCCTGATGAATAACCCCTTGCAGTTGTTGATGCAGAAGCTGCTGTCCAAAAGGACAAGATTTCTTCTTCCTGAAATGAGAATTCATATCTTGGCCAGCACTTTGCCCTGTACCTAGGAGTGGGAGGCACAAGGCAAGTAGGGCTCCATTTTATATCTTGCAGGCTAAGATCTGGGGGCTGACGTTACAATTATTTCGTGCCATTTATGTTGCATAGGCATCCAAGAAAGGTTATTTGTCAATCACTGGCTTCTTTTTATAAAATGAGGAGAAGGTTACAAGTCTTTATACTGCTTTGAGACAACCCAATCAGTATTTTTCTTTTTCAGTGACAGCAAAGAGTCACAGTCACCAAAGGGAAGCTGAAAAATCATTTCTACAATCCTCGAATTCCTTAAACATCAGTGCAAAGATGAGGCATTCTTGCAAATGTTACAGGTAGTGGATGCCTGTTTACTAGGAAGTCACTCTCAGTCATTGGCTTTTGCTTTAGGAATCCACCTCACATCGACAGCCAAATTGATGTTTTTCTCTCATTAGCAAATGGAATCGATAGAATGCCTCATCCTTCCCTCTACATGAGTGATCTTTTCAGAGGGAGGAGAAGGGAAAAACGCTATGCCCATGTGGCAAAACAGAATAAATGCCACAATTATTTCCCGTGAATAGGATGAAATGACCTGTGTTGAGAAACATCAAAGGACGGCAGAATGAGGAACAGACAAAAGACCCTAGAATTGTAGTATCAGAAAGAAAATGGTTCTGTGCTACAGCTAGGATAAAAACAGAAACCCCACCAGATAATTCTGACTTTTTCCCCTATACAGAATCAGACACTGAATCTCAAAATACTGTCTGATCTCCAGAGTGGGCAATTTCCAGCACAGAAAGTGCTCCTCATGTTGAAATAGTGTAAAACTTCATAAGATGAAGTCATATGTTATAGGAAATACTCATGCTCGGCAAATCCAATACAAGAATTGCACGGGGTAAATCAGAACCTTTTAATGGGTGTCTTGTAAGAACTAAAATAAGTAAACAATGTTTACTTAGATGGCATCCTAAAAGTTTTAGGCCATCAACAAGTTGTTTGCCGACTGCATGTCAACATAGTCTGCATGAATTATGTGGTCCCAGCCAGTTCAATGGCTCCAAATTCCATCTGTGTGCGGAGGCCTCCCGAATTTCTATCTCCATCTCAGATCGTCTCTCTGAGATATATATACAACCCTCGGGCACACACACACACGCATATACACACTCAGACATACAACTTCCTTCTTGGCATTTATACCTGGGTATCTTATAGCCACTTCACGCTTATGCTCAAAATGAAGCTCATGATTTTTCTTCCCAAACATCTTTCTTTTCCAGGTTTCCCAGCATCAGTATCTGGTGCCCACCAAACACCTAATTGTTCAAGGCCAGAACCTGAAAACTATCTTAGTTCTTTAACCTCTCCCCTAAAATTGAACCTGTTACCTCCAAAATATGTCTGGAGCTTGTTTTCTTTTCACCTGTACCTTCTTCACTCTGATAAAACCATACTATCTCTCATCAGACTTCCTACAAGAACTTATTTTAACACAAGGTATTTCATCTTTAAACTCCTTCGGTGGTAAGGAGTTCCAACGTTCTCAAAATAAAATCCAGACTCTGTAAGGTGACCTAAAAGGCCCTGCCTAATCTAGCCCTTCCCTACCTCCCTCCTCCTTTCAGGCCACATAGTTTTCAATCCCTGGACTTTAGCTACACTGGGCTCATATATGTGCTTTGAGAACAGCACCTTTTTCCTGGTGTTGGGACTGTAAGTGTGCCTACTGCATTACTCCTACAATGGCCAAGGCATCATTCTTTAAATGCTGGCACCTTTCCAGCCTGCAGGCTGTGGCTCAGGTGCCACCTCCTCAGAAAGTCCTTCACCTGTGCCCCACACTGAAGTGACCACCTCCAGAAACTCTCTCATGCCACTATCTTTCCTAGTGTTCATCAAAACCTCAAAGATCTTCTGTTTCTACTTAATTTTCATTGTCTGACTCTCCTATTACACAGTAATTTTTTTTACTTGTACATCATGTGTCTTATTTACCTGGTGTAGTGCCTGGCACACAATAGCCCCTTGATAAATACCTATTGAATATTTGAGTGAATGAATTAATCAATTAGAGCTCATTAACAAATTAGAGAATTCCTACTTTACCAATAAATTGATTTCATCACATTATCTGAAATGAGCTGACATGACTTCAAGTATGTCTGAATACACAGCAATAACTTTTTCAGGCCTCTGCAGTATCAGCTGGCATCCTATGGCACTACATATAGAGTGTCGTTTACTGCCATTCAAACAGCTCACATCCGGGGTCTCCCATCCAGTGCCTAGTGCCTTGAGTTTAGTCTTTCACTTTGATTCTGCAAGTACTCGATGCCCCAGCAAAATGGATTTCTTCCTCTGTCTGAGCTTACACACCCCAGGACCCTTGCACACTCTGTTTCCTCTGCTTCAACTTCCCTCCTTTTTATGTCTCATAATTTCTGCCTCCTGAAATCCTCTGAGACACTTGAGTAAAGAAGGCTCAATTAAGCAAATACTGTAAAACCAATATTTAAATACTTAAAACTGGAGAATTTGGGAAACAGTCACTGTTGTATATTGCTAGTGGATTTGTAAGTCATTAGCAATTCTCTAAAGGGCCCTGAATACCTTAAATTAAAAATTCTTAAAATATGCCTTCATAGGCCGGGCGTGGTGGCTCATGCCTATAATCCTAGCACTCTGGGAGGCTGAGGCAGGTGGATCATTTGAGCCCAGGAGTTCGAGACCAGCCTGAACAAGAGTGAGACCCCATCTCTACCAAAACAAAATAGAAAGAAATTAGCTGGACAACTAAAAATCTATATATAAAAAATTAGCCGGGCATGGTGGTGCATGCCTGTGGTCCCAGCTACTCGGGAGGCTGAGGCAGAAGGATTGCTTGAACCCAGGAGTCTGAGGTTGGTGTGAGCTAGGCTGACGCCACAGCACTCTAGCCAGGGCAACCGAGTGAGATTCTGTCAAAAAAAAAAAAATGCCTTCATAAACCTCGATCAAGGGATTCTATTTTTGAGAATGTATTCCAATGATATAATCACAGTAAATAATCATAATTATTGAATATTTTTGATGTGCTATGTTGTTTAAAAAGCTGTCTAATTATATTATTGCAATAGTTTATTCAGGATAGGTTTTATTATCCTAACTTTATAAATCAAGAAGTAGAATCGTGAAACATTTGAGATAATTTGCTTCATGCTGATAAGTATCGAAACCCAATTTGAACCAGGTATTTTAACTGTGAAACATATGCTCTTAATCACTCTATCACACAACTTTTCCTGGATAAATGCGAAGATTTAGCAATTAGGTGGTCATAATAATGTTGTGAATATTGAAAATCTGGATAAAAAATTAGGGCATACTTCCCTCTTTTAATAGGAATGATGATCACTATATATTGGTAGGCAAAATACATCGATTTGCAAAATAGTATTTCCATTATGACTATATTTTTGTTAAAAAAAAAAAGTGATGATTTTGTTTGGTATAAACTAGCCAGTCTCTCGCACAGTATTTGACACATAATACTTGTTTGTTGATTGAATCGATTAATAAACATATATCCATAATCAAGAGGTTAGAAAAATATGCCACAAACTTTTAACAGTATTGATCTGTGGTTTATGAGACTGTGAATGACATTTATTTTTTGATGTTTATTTTAGTTATATTTAAAATTTTCTACACTGAGAAGATACCATTTCAGTAATCAGAAAAGGAAAAGAATAAATGTTATATTCTTAAAAATTATTTAGGGTCTATCTTAAATACCTTCTTCCCGTAAGTCTATCTTTGCCCCCCAAATGTGTGAAATTTCTACCTCTTTTGTTTTTGAAGCACTTTTGTCTTTAGCTCACCTTGCCTTGTATTATATTTATTGATGTACTGCTTTATTCTCCTGCACCATACCCTGTCTCCTCTTCAGTGGTGTATTTCTCTAGGGTTGGGACTATATTTTATTTATCTTTACAACCCTTTCACTTTCTGGGACAGTATCCTAGTTATAGCAAGAGCTCACAATA